>NW_026506924.1:12500-36110 GCF_026875155.1 Cherax quadricarinatus | reverse complement strand
GAAAATTTTCAAAAAAACCCCATAGGGGGAATAAAAAAAACTTGACCCGAGGAATTGGGAATTTTTGTTTCCCGAGAAATTTTGGGTGGGGGTGAAAGTGGGAGGGGGGGGGGAACTCAAAATTTGATCGAGGAGTGGAGATTTTGGGAAAAAAAAAAAATTTGGGAGCAATGGGAGTCCTTTTTTAAAGTTTAACCAGAGGGGGGAACCCAAAAACTTGATCCGAGGAAGGGTCTTTGTATTATCGGTAAAAAAAAAAATTGGGATGGGGGGGGGTTTAAAAAGTGGGGGAGGGGAACCCTAAAAAAATTTGATCCGAGGGATCTAGATTTCGAAACCCCCTAGGGGGGAATCCAAAACTTGTTTATCGAAAAAATTTGGGGGGGGGGTGAAAGTGGGGGGGGGAACCTCAAAAATTTGATCCGAGGGATGGAGAATTTCGAAAACCCCTAGGGGGGAACAAAAACTTGACCCGAGGAGATGGAGACTTTTGTTTCCCGGGGAAATTTTGGGGTGGGGTAAAAAGTGGGGGGAATAAAAACCCCTTGACCCAAGAGAGGAGAGCACAAAAATGAAATTCAAAAAAAATTCGAAAAAATGGGAAAAAAAAAAATTGAGGGCGGGGGGCGCCCGGATGACGCTAGAAGGCGCGTAGAAGGCACGAAGGGCGCGGGCGGGGGCGCGGGGGGTGGGGGGTCGCGAAGGGCGGGGCGGGCGCGCGGGCGGGCGGCGGGGGGGGTCGCGAAGGGCGCGGGGCGCGGCGCGACGGCGGGGTCGGAGGGGGGGGGTGGGGGGGGTTTTGGGTTGGGGGGCCCAAGGGTGAGGTAGTCCGAGGGCGAGGTCAGGTCAAAACCCGGAATAAATCAGGTTTGAAAAAGGGGACCCCAGCTGTGGTCCTAGACGGAACCCCGCTCAGCCCCACCCCCTAAACCCGGGGTCCTCGCCAGCCCCATGCCCTTTTTTCCGGAATTCCTCGCTCTGCCGATGCCTTTTTCCGGGAATTCCCCGCTCTGCCCCCTTTTTTTTCTATGGTATAGATGTTGCTTTTTGTCAGTGTGAATTGTTTCCCCCGGTCAGACAAAAATTTTTTCTAGGGGGGCCCACTCTGGAGAAGAGGGGCAAAGGACTTCAGCCACCTCTGTAGTGTTATGTTTTTAAAAAAAACGGCTTCAGGGAAGCTCGAAGATAATCAATAAAGTTAATATATATTATGTCCCAGATGAAAATGGGGATAAGGACCAACGATGTCAATGTACTTTTCAAACGGTACTGTAAAGATAGGATTTTGACCATGGTACCGCCCGGTACCTCGGGGGGATGGGCAGTTTGGGAAATTTACACGATCTACAAAGGTAGTGACTCTGAGGGCATTTTTGGCCAAAAAAAGGTTTCCCCAATTTTATTTGGTTCTGCGATGCGAGAAAAGTCCACCACTGGCATGTCTGAGCCATTTTAAGAACAGTCTCTCTGCATTGACTTGGAACAACTAAGAGGGAATAGTTATTCATCTGAATTTAATTTGATACTGACTTGTACAAAATACCTTTTTATATTCAATTTATATGAAAGTTTTTCCTTTGGATAACTTGATTTTGTTTAGCGGTATTATGGCAATTCTGAAGAGAAGGGCAATTTCGTTGTAACTTGACAGAGTCCTTCGATATATCTAAAGGCTTAAAGTTAGGGAAAATCAAAGGATGGACAGTAGGAGAAGCCTGGGCTTTTGTCTGAGCCCTAGTCAAGACATTTATGGTATCGGAGGTGATATCTTCTCTTTCATCTAATAAGTGAACTGGTGATCCTACTTCCTTGCTTTCGAGAGTAGCATCACTGGTTTTTAATCCCACAGGGAATCTCGCGAGACATTGTCTCATCTGAACTTTCGAGGGGTTTCTCTGACTCTACAGAAAGAGGATCTGAAACACCTATGTCCATCTTTGGTGATGAAAGGTCAACCTCAGAAGGAAGAATGGCACCTTTTACATTACCTATTAGTACGGAGCAAGAAGTGATGGGAGCTAGTACGGCTTCAGACCAACCTGTGAACCATTTAGACCTAATGTAACAACGGATGGTAGGAAAGTGTCCGTACGGCCAAGTAGTCTGAAGTATAGCAGAGGAATGAGTTTCTTAAGGTTAGGGAACAGCTTATCAGAAATGACTTTTACATGTGCATCCAGTGTCTCTTTAAAAATGGTAGATACATTAAGTCCATTAACTGTTCCTGACAGAAGGGTGCTTGGTCATTACAGTCTTTAAAACATCTTCCAACTTTTTGGACCTTCTTAGAAGGACAATCTGGCGTTTATGCCCATTAACACCACACAAATGACAAACAGGAATTTAAAAAAAGTCATTTTACTTTCCATTAGAGTCTTTGATTTCTTAAGGTCTGATGAACCCTTGCCCTTAGAGTTCGATCCCTTTAGGTCTTTATAGGAATTATGAGCCCCAGCATACAAGGGCAGCAGCCTCAGCAACTTCTCAGCTTTAATCAGGTTACGTTCTCTAATGAATTTTAATATTGGTGAGGAAAAAGCTGTCAGGAACCGTCAGCAACCATGGAAATCTCGAAGAGATTCATAACTGTGATCAATTCCTGAACTCTCTTTCCAAAAGTCGAACAAACGAAAGAGTGTTACCTGTAACTGCTGAAAGTTCTGGCCCGGCTGTATGGTGGCATACTGAAATCTTTCCTGTAAGAATTAGTGGTTTTTGATATGCTTTAAGGATTGCCTTCTTCAGTAGGTTATAATTACATATGATATCCCGCGACAAAGTTGCACAGATATTCAAAACGGTACCAGAAAATAGATTCCTAATCTGGTAGCCCCGGTGTCAGCAGGCCATTCACAGGGGTAGTGGTATTTTCAAACCTGATAATGTAAGAAGTTATGTCTTCCCCCTCTGTGAAGGGAGGTAAATTAGGTGTTGGAATATGTGCACTAGCTGCACGTTGTTCCATTACTCCTTCATCTAATTGCTGTTGTGAGAAAGTTAACATCTTATTCTCTAATTCAAGGCGAGCTTGTTCGAGCTCGCGATCCTTTTCTCTCTCCCTTAACTCATATTCTCTGTCCTTTGCACTTTCCTCAAGTTCCCTTAATTTAACTTGTTCTTCACGTACTTTAGCTCTTTCCTCACGATCAAGTCTATCACGCTCTTTTTTGTCTTCTCTCTCTCTTTCTATTCCCTCTCTTTCAAGTCTTTCCTGGATCTTAGCACTAATGAAAGATTCTAAATTTTTCCCTATTATTCCTAACTTACTTCCAGCGTTCATCCAAAACTGGTATTCCTCCATACTTGCAAGAATAACTTAAACTACCAGGGGAAAATGAAAAGGATATTAAAGAAAACGGAGGGTTCAATTCCTGGTCCGCTCAATCTGCAAATAAACCAGAGGGCTCGATCCCTCCTTCAATTAAACAGTATGTATTAATGAAAACGAAGGGTTCTATGCCGGCTCCGAGCAAACAGTAAGTAGAATGGGGTCCCTCGACCATCCAATCTTCTCACCAACAAATCAAGAGTGTCCTACGACAGTTCCCTTGATAAAATAAAGAGCTCAGTGAAACAAATTTTCACTGGAAAATCTCGGGTCCCTAGAGTCTAATCCTCCAGTGTTTCAAGCTCACAAGAAAAGTGGCAGAATTAACTATTATATCCTGCCTGACTTGACTTACAATAAATTGAGACTAACAATCACCAAATCTTTTAAATACCTGTACCGTAGTCCTACCATAGTGAACGATTACTCATGGCTGGTGGTAACCGTCTGTGGTATGCGGCGATCAAGTTCCAATGGTAGATTCGAGATGGAGTTGAATCTTGATTCAGTCGAGTTGATCCTGGCAAGGTCGCCACTTGTGAAGGCTTACTCAGCCCTGTAACAACTTCAGTAAGTATTACTAAGGCTGGCTCCTCCTCAGGCAAATTATTGAAGAGAAAAAGAAATAATAACAGACAAACATAAACACTTTATTATATAGAAATTTAAAATATAAAACACTTAAATATGAAATATTAATCCTACCTTAAAGAAAATGAAAAATGAAAAATATAAATGATAAATGAATTCAAGGCTAATATATATAGAGTTGTCTGGTGTTGGTGACACTGTGTTGTTGAAATCGTAGCCGTTGCTGATGATGGGGGGGGGGTCGCAGGTGTTGGTTACGACCCACTGGCTAGTTCTTCACAGTATAGCCTTGAGTATTCTATCCCGATGACAGGAAAGCAGGTTCTTTACGGCTGCAATGATGAGGGGTTACGTCCTGCAATTTCATACAGGTGCACTGGTAATTAAATCCAAAAAGGGGAAGTCTCAGGACGTTAGTCCATCTCCATCAGCTCTGCTCGTTGATTGGCAGGTGACCCTCTCTGTCATTCAAGCTGGAAAGATAGACAGGTTACCCACTGCTTAAGAAATCACTCTCCATGGTAAGTACAATACCTAAAAGATGTGGTGATTATTACAACAGTCAACTTAGAGAAAGACTGAAAGGACTAAGTTTATTATTGGTCAAAAGTGAAGCTTTCAACCAATAAATCCACTAGAATACAAGGCAGGCATGTACTGACAGTAGTGCTGGGATCTGTGAGTCTAGTGATTACTGTTTGGACCGGAGCCCCATACGTCATCTTTCGGGGGGGGGGAGAAGGAGGGGAAGGCATAGCGGGAGCTAGACTGACCCTACCTTAACAAGCAGGCGGCAGTCAAACTATCACTTTTGGGGTGGGGAAAAGGTGGGAATAGCGGGAGCTTGACTTACCCTACCTTAACAAGAAGCCGGCAATGAAACTATCACTTTCAGCTCCTGAAAGGGGCTAATAGACTCTCTTACTTCCTGGTAAACAACTGAATTGGATATGGGTGTGCTGTACTGGCGCCACAGTTACGCCACCCTCTTCTTGCTAGAGATCAGTGTTCATTGCAACTTAAGTGACTTTTAAACAATAGTAATTACTCTCTTTACCTTAGCAGAAAAATTAAGAAAAACCCTGCATCCACTTTATCAAGAATTTGGGACTATGATGAATTGTAGTCTTTAGCTAGATAACGAGAAATCTACCATTTGTTTTGAATACTGTTGCAGTGTTGAGCAAGGAGAGAAAGAACACTGAGATCAGTATTTCAGGGCTAAAACGAGGGTGGAGTGCATAGGAGAGCTCTGATTGGCTTCAAGGAATGAAGGAGAAATGCGCATCACACGAGCATCGCCCTAGTACCGGAAATTACAAAAGGACAGTAGTGTCTGGTGTGTTCTTGACTCTTGTTCATATTGACAATCTCAGAAATTCATGGTAGAACTAATTACACAGAAAAGTGTAACTGGTCTTGTTGTGTAAAATACTATGAAAACTATGAATAAATCTTGGAACTGAATAGAGGAGTGTAACCATGCAAGTGATTGCAGGTTCAAACAAGACACCAATACTGGGGGTAATATTTTCCCTACCACAAACTAGGGAAATTTGGGTCAGCTACAAATACCCAGGTAATCGGTGGGCCATTGAACCCAAACAAGTGAGTACAATTCCTCCTAAGCATTTTGTTTCCAGTGTGAAGTGCTGAAATACACGCTTCTGTGGGGCAAAATATAATGAATATTTAACATTCTACAGCTCCGTTGTGGGGATACCACGATTTACAACAAAGGTCAAATCATCACTGAAGCTAAATGTTTTTCATTTCATGTCTTTAAATAGACGTAGCTCGGTTCAGCTCCCCATAACCATAATGGTAGCAAACATCATGGTATTTGTTATATTCATGACAGATACCATTACTGCAAATTCATTAAGGGTAGCTACTATATTCATGGTAGCTACCGTCATGTTAACTACCTTTATGATAGCTGCTATATTTATGATAATTTATTGTCACTTTTTAGCTTCCAACTAGTACTTGGTCATGTTACCTTTGTTCTTTATTACCATCTGAAGTCGCCTGGGCATCGAAGTGGCGAGAGTGGAGAATAAGGAGGCGTCCATGTTGATCCAAAGCTTATTCAGTGCCTCCTTCAGATCTGTGATGTTGGTGGGTCGAGCTTTTGCAGTTTCAGTTTTCATCACGTCAAGCATTCTAGATAGGATTTAGGTCAGGCGAGTTGCCTGGCCACTCCAAAAGACTTGATATTATTGTCCTCGAGGAACTTTTGCACTGCTTTTGACTTATGGGCAGGGGCACCATCACGATTAGAAAAATCACACTCATGAATGAACTAAAATGTTAGCATGTGATCGATATAATTACTTCCCTTCATCGTAATGCTCTTAGGAACTATAGTCCCCCTCTGCCCTTATAACCACTAAAAGTACCCCAGACCATAAAACTGTCAGGGTGCTGCACTGTCTTCATTGCGTACCGCGGGTCAAAAAGGGAAACACCACTGGGACGACGAATGATCTTGGAGCCGCTCCTGACGAGCCTGAAGGTACTTTCATCGCTGAACATCACCTTCTGCCACTCGTCTGAGGTCCAATCCTTGTACTTCTTGCAGAACTGAAGCCGTTTCTTATTCATGGCTTCCGTTAACATGGACGTCTTGGTGGACGTCGAGTTGGCATTTTCAGGTTCTTTTGAAGTCGATGCCGAATGGTTTGCACTGCGACGTCTTTCAGGAGTGCAGGATGCTTTTTCTTGAGGTCTGTGGCTGTTATGGTAGGATCTGATCTGTGCGAAGAGAAGTTTTTCGGGGGCTCCAGAACCTAATTTCCCTCAGGTCTGCGGCGCAGCTACGCGTATCACAGACATGCCTTGCTCTAATAGGGCGAGTGCACGGGTCTTCTCTGCAATTCAAAGTTTAGTTCGACCCATTCTGACCACTTAGAGCGTAGATATAACGTGGCAAAGTTCGTGGTCGAGTGAAAAAAAAGGCACTGAGGAACAACCATCAGCGTAATTGCCTTCATGGTAGTCGCTATATTCATGTCACCATCATAGTAGCTACCTTAACGGTGGCTCCTATATTAATAGTTGCAATCATGTTAACTTTTTTTATGGTAATTGTAATATTTATGATAGCTACAATCATGGTAGCTATCACCATGGTAACTCTTATATTTAGGATAGATACCATCATGGAAAGTACATTCATGGTAGCTTATGTATCCATGATAACTGCCATTATGGTAACTAGCCTCATGGTAGCTGTTATACTCTTGAGTGTAACCATCCCAGTAGCTACGATAATGTCAGTTATGTTCACAATAACTTCCATCATGGTAAATACCTTCATGGTAACTTTTATATTCATGATGGCTACAATCATAGTAACAGGCTTCATGGTAGCTACTACATTCAAGATAGCTAAAATCATGCTTACTTCCTCCATGGTAACCTCTACATCCATGACATGTATGATATGGGAGCTACCTTCATGGAAGAAGCTTCATTCGTGATAGCTACCATCATGGTAACTATCTTCATGGTAGCTGTTATATTTGTGGTTTTACCATCATGGTAACTAAATTCGTGGTAGTTACCATTTTCACGATACCTACCATTAAGGTAACTACCATCATGGTAGCTGCTATATTCATATCTACCTCCATGGTAACTATTTCCATGGTAGGCGCCGTTATATTCATATCTACCAACATGATAGCTAATTTAATGGTAGTTGCTATATTCATGGTAGCTACGGTCATGGTAACTACCTTAATGGTAGCTGTTATAGTCATCATTGCTACAATTATGGAATCTTTCATGATAAGTGGTTTAATAATCATAGCCACCATCATGGTAACCATATTGACGGTAGCTGCCATCATGATAACCTTCATAGTATCTGTTATATTTATGATAGCTACTATCATGGTAGCTGCTATAATCATGTTAACTTCCATCATGGTAACTACGTTCATTTTAGCTGGTATATTCAAGATAGCTACCATCATTGTAACTACCTTCATGGTGGCTACCAGTACGGTAGCTCATATATCTATAATATCTTCTATATTTATGGTAGCTGCTACGTTCATGACACTTACCATCATGGTAACTGTCTTCATAGAAGCTGTTATATTAATTTATATTATCCTGGTAGCTGGTATATTCATGACAGCTACTATCATAGTAGCTTTCTGGGAATCTGCTGTATATATGATAGCAACCATCATAGTAGCTACATTCATTGTATCTATAATCACGATTTCTTCCATCATGGTAATTACCATTATGGTAGCTGCCATATTCCTGATAACTTCCACGGTAGCCGTTACACTGACGATAGTTGCCATCATAGTAACTACTTTCATTCATGGTAGCTAGTATATTGTACATGAACGGTATACAATACAGAAAAGATGAAAATTAAGACACATGTGCAACATCTGGGTATCTTTATTGTCGAAGATTGAGACACTTAAGCAGCATATGGGAATCTTTTTTCAGGAAACGTTTTGCTACACAGTGGCTTCATCAGTCCAATACAAAGAGGAAGGCGTAAGGAGAGGAGGAGTATGAGGTAATCAGTCCCTCAGCCTGGAGTCGATGTGTTCAGTCCATCAATCTTGTAGAATGTACAGCATAGGGCCGTAGACGTGGCTTATATACTGTAGTGAGGTGAGATGAAGCAGGCGGAGGCGGGGTCATAGTGGTACCATCCACTCATACTCCTCCTCTCCTTACGCCTTCCTCTTTGTATTGGACTGAAGAAGCCACTGTGTGGCGAAACGTTTCCTGAATAAAGATTCCCATATGCTACATAAGTGTCTCAATATTCAACTTGTCGGTTTTTCAAACCATTTATCACATCTTTATTGTAGACGTTTCGCCATCCAGTGGCTTTATCAATACAAATTCAAGGACATGATTGGAAGACAGTAGAACTATATACAAAAGATAAGGTAATCAGTCCCTCAGTCTCGGAGTTGTGAAGTGCACTGTAGTTGTGAAGATTCAGGATCACAGGCAAGAAGGCTGGCGTCAGGTGAAATGGCGTCAGGTGGAATTGCGTAGCAGACGAGGGAACTGTCACTGGTAGGCAGGATTCCCTAGTGGAAATAGGTCTTACCCGAGGCACGGTAGTAGTAGCCGTGAAGAAGGTTACGTAGATGTCCTCTGAACCAAGATTCCATGATGCTGTGGTGTTTGACAAGCTATACATGAATTTGTGTTGATAAAGCCACTGGTTGGTGAAACATACACAATAAACATACCCAGATGTTGCACGTGTGTCTAATTTTTCAACTGGTATATTCATGATAGCTACCATCATGGTAACTACCTTAATGGTAGCTATGTTCATGATACCTACCATCTTGGTATCTTCCTTCATGATAGCTGCTATATTCATTGTAGCTACCATCATGGTAACTACCTTCCAGGTAGCTGCCATATTCATAACTAACATCGTAAGTACCTACTTGGTCGCCGTGGTATTAATGATGGATACCATCATGGTAGCTGTTATATTCCTGATAGCTACCATCATGGTAACTTCCTTCATGGTAGCTGCCATATTTATAACTACCATCATGGTATCTACCATCAGGGTAGCCATATTCATGATAGTTATCATGGTAACTACCTTCAGGGTAGCTGCCATATTCAAAACTACCATCATGGTAACTACCTTTATGGAAGCTATATTCCTGGTACCTACCATCATGGTAACTACCTTTATGGTAGTTGCTACATTCATACCATCATGGTTACTACCTTCGTCGTAGCTGTCATATTCATGATAGCTACCATCATGGCAACTACCTTCATGGTAGTTGGTATGTTCATGATAGCTACTATCATGGTAACTACCTTCATGGTTGCTGGTATATTCATGACAGCTACTGTGGAGAAAATTTCTCCAGAAAGGAGATTTCAGCCTTCTTCAGCCCCCTGAGGGACTCAGCCCTCTAAAGGGGCTGATAGCCTCTCTTGCTTCTTGATCAACAGTTTAATTTTTAACACATTTGTACCCTAGAACGTCATAAGTCACACCACCTCTGCGGAGTAGTGTTCGTGAAATATAATTGACAGAGAAATTAGAAAAAGGACTCTCTTTACCTCGGCAGGAAAATTTACGAAAACCCTGCATCAATTTATTCACAATGTAGGATAATAATGAACTATTGTCTATGCCCAGACAACAAGAAATCGACCATCTTGTATTAACTACTGTTGCGGTATTTAGCAAGGAAGGGAAATAATACTGAGTGCAGTAAATCCTTTGTAAGGAGGGTGAAGCCAGGGCGAAGCCCACTGCAGGGGGCAGATTGCTTTAAGAACTGGAAGAGGAAACATGCTTGATGCCTGGATAAAAGACAAAGAACACTAGTGAGCCCTGAGTTTTGGTTCCTCAGTGACATCAACAACAATTCGTGGTTCAACTATTACGGTGAAGCGTACCTATCTTCCTGTTGTGTCTTTACTAAAACAGGACAAATCTTGAAGAAGAGTATAGTGTAACAGTGCGAGTGTTGCAAATTTCCCAATTGAGTGGAGGAAAGTGTGACATTCCTCAAGGGACACAGCTGCTTCTATCAAGCCACCTATACCTGTCGTATATGCTTACATTACAAAGGGCAAGGTAGGTTTCAATCTCATTTGTTAAACAGGAGAGCTGCAGTTTCTTGTGACTCAAGGCGACTGAAGCCGTCCCATAGACGGCAGTGAGGTGTGGGCTTTTGAACCCAAACAAGTAAGTGTACATCAACTCAGCAGTGTTAAATGAAATGCTGATACATACTCTCCATGGGGGAAATTATATACTCATTAACTGAATTTCCCACAACCCATAGGAATGGAGCATCATGGCTCTTCAAACCCCGGTACAGGGTTTGAACCACGGACCATGTTCACCTAGCAGTACGAAGGTGTTAGTGGACTGGCATGGGTCGCATCCTAGGTGTTAGTGGACTGGTGTGGGTCGCATCCTGAGTGTTAGTGGACTGGTGTGGGTCTCATCCTGGGTGTTAGTGGACTGGTGTGGGTCGCATCCTGGGTGTTAGTGGACTGGTGTGGGTCGCAACCTGGGTGTTAGTGGACTGGTGTGGGTCGCATCCTGGGTGTTAGTGGACTGGTGTGGTTCACATCCTGGGTGTTAGTGGACTGGTGTGGTTCACATCCTGGGTGTTAGTGGACTGGTGTGTTTCGCATCCTGGGTGTTAGTGGACTGGTGTGTTTCACATCCTGGGTGTTAGTGGACTGGTGTGGGCCACATCCTGGGTGTTAGTGGACTGGTGCGTTTCACATCCTGGGTGTTAGTGGACTGGTGCGTTTCACATCCTGGGTGTTAGTGGACTGGTGCGTTTCACATCCTGGGTGTTAGTGGACAGGCGTGTTTTACATCCTGGGTGTTAGTGGACAGGTGTGTTTCACATCCTGGGTGTTAGTGGACTGGTGCGTTTCACATCCTGGGTGTTAGTGGACTGGTGCGTTTCACATCCTGGGTGTTAGTGGACTGGTGCGTTTCACATCCTGGATGTTAGTGGACTGGTGTGGCTCACATCCTGGGTGTTAGTGGACTAGTGTGGCTCACATCCTGGGTGTTTAGTGGACTGGTGTGGCTCACATCCTGGGTGTTAGTGGACTGGTGTGGCTCACATCCTGGGTGTTAGTGGACTGGTGTGGCTCACATCCTGGGTGTTAGTGGACTGGTGTGGTTCACATCCTGGGTGTTAGTGGACTAGTGTGGCTCACATCCTGGGTGTTAGTGGACTGGTGTGGCTCACATCCTGGGTGTTAGTGGACTGGTGTGGCTCACATCCTGGTGTTAGTGGACTGGTGTGGCTCACATCCTGGGTGTTTAGTGGACTGGTGTGGCTCACATCCTGGGTGTTAGTGGACTGGTGTGGTTCACATCCTGGGTGTTAGTGGACTGGTGTGGCTCACATCCTGGGTGTTAGTGGACTGGTGTGGCTCACATCCTAGGTGTTAGTGGACTGGTGTGGCTCACATCCTGGGTGTTAAGCGACTGTTGTGGGTCGCATCCTGGAACAAAATTTACCAAATTTTCCAGAAATGCTCTGCATAAGAAGGAAATTTCTATATTCTATGTCACTGATGTCAGCTACGGTCTATATAAGTTGTTCTTGTAGAAATAATGATTATTATTATTATATCATTATTCACGATATCGTAATTATTGTACAGTTGTTTCTGGTACACTTGTCTAAACACTGTACAACTGTACACTTTTTATTGTACAACAGTTGTCTTTTGTACACTTGTACACACTGTACACATATTGTACAACTGTTGTCTCCGGTACTCTTGTAAACACACTGTACTATTGTACACTTATTACTGTATAAGTGCTGTTTCTGGCACTCTTGTCTACACACTGTACTACTTACTATTGTACAACTTTTGTCTCTGGTACTCTTGTCTACACACTGTACTACTTACTATTGTACAACTGTTGTCTCTGGTACTCTTGTCTACACACTGTACTGCCGTACACTTGTTATTGTACAACTGTTGTCTCTGGTACTCTTGTCTACACACTGTACTACTTAGTATTGTACAACTGTTGTCTCTGGTACTCTTGTCTACACACTGTACTACCGTTCACTTATTATTGTACAACTGTTGTCTCTGGTACTCTTGTCTACACACTGTACTACCGTTCACTTATTATTGTACAACTGTTGTCTCTGGTACTCTTGTCTACAAACTGTACTACCGTTCACTTATTATTGTACAACTGTTGTCTCTGGTACTCTTGTCTACACACTGTACTACCGTACACTTGTTATTGTACAACTGCTGCTACTGGTAAAATTCCATTTACAATAATTATTATTTCTTTTCATTAACAATATCATTGCTTTTGTAGAGAGTAAGGCCTATACCTTGACAACAACCTGAATTTCAGCACCCACATCCAACATATAACTAAAAAAGTATCCAAAACAGTTGGGATCCTCTCCAAGATACGATACTACGTGCCGCAAAATGCCCTTCTCACACTATACCACTCACTTATTTATCCATACCTCACCTATGCTATTTGTGCTTGGGGATCAACTGCAGCAACACACCTAAAGCCAATAATAACCAAACAAAAAGCTGCAGTAAGAATAATCACTAAATCCCATCCCTGGCAACACACCCCCTACTCTTCATAGATCTAAACTTACTCCCTGTTCAGTACATCCACACTTACTACTGTGCAATCTACATCTACAGGGCCTTAAACTCTAATATCAACCTTGACCTAAAACGCTTTCTTGATAGTTGTGACAGAACCCACAGGCACAACACCAGACACAAACATCTCTATGACATTCCCCGTGTCCGACTAAACCTTTACAAAAATTCAATGTATGTCAAAGGCCCTAAAATCTGGAACACCCTACCTAAGAACTCTAGAACTGCAGACACATTCATCACCTTCAAAACTACCATTAGAAAACATCTTATCTCCCTGATACACCCCGTCAACTAACTACACGAATATCACCTGGTGGTTAACACTTATACTCACCCATTTGACCATAAACAGAAATATTAATCTCAATCTTAAAATAATGAATCCTGTGATACTCCAACACTGAAACATAGTATGTACTGTGCCAAAACAAAAGCATTCACATTGCTAAACTCACAAACAAGTAATTAGTCACTTAGCCATAATACCAACTTACCTCGTAATTTGTAATATTTTAAAATTAAGAATTAAACTAAGTCTGCCCGATATGTCTAGCCATGCCAGATGTTGTAGTGGTACACTCTGTAATCATTATTTTACTATATGTAAACCACACAATAACCAAATTCTGTAAACTCAGCATTGTAATCCTTACAGAGAATAAACTTTGAATTGAATTGAATTGAACTGAATGTATGCTCAGCTGGGCTTATATTTCACGTCTTGCTGGTGCTGCCATCTATAGGCCTACCTAACTCAGCGCGAAACCACACTACCGGCCAGCAGTAACATCCTGATTGATCAGACCCTGATCCACCATGAAGCCTGATCTCAGACCGGGCGGCGGGAGCGTTGACCCCCGAAACCCATCCAGGTAAACTTCAGGTAAACTCCGCCTTCACTCCTAGACCGGCGGCCTTCCAGACAACAGCTTCCCTCCCGGAATAGTTTCGGCACACCTCACACTGCCCGATGTCGCTACCTCGCAATTTACTAGATCAACCCAAGAAGCCAGTTAAAACAACTTAAAACACTTTGGTTGACTAATATTTGCTAATGTTTCTTATCTAGTAAGACCTTAACATATTTTTCTATTATTTAAGCATAACATCAATGTTTATCTTACTAAGTTTAATTTACAGATAGACTGACAGTCGCTAAACTGATATTTACCTTGTAGAAGACAGTCTCCTTCTATATTAACATAACAGTGTACAGGCTCTTTTATATTAACATTACTGTATACAGTCTTCTTCTATATTAACATTACAGTATACAGGTAGCTACAGTATTAACATTGCAGTATACAGGTAGCCACAGTATTAACATTACAGTATACGGGTAGTTAAAGTATTTATTTTACAAAGTCAATAAAAGTTTTGCTTCAGTAAAGTTGTTTTTAGTTTTATTTGTTAGGTCTTCTGTATTAAGTATTAAAATGACATATTTTTTTTCAGACTTGGTTAAACTTTGAGTGACTTTTACCAGGTGAATCTGAGGAATCAGATGACTGAGCAACTTTACTGAGACAAAGATGAGAAAATCTTGCAACAAGAGTAAATCTGGATAACTTATCCAGACCATCAAGCCTGGATATCTTGTCCACATAATCAGTTCTGGATATCTTGTCCAGACCATCAAGCCTGGATATATTGTCCTGACCATCAAGCCTGGATATATTGTCCAGACCATCAAGCCTGGATATATTGTCCAGACCATCAAGCCTGGATATATTGTCCTAACCAAGCCTGGATATATTGTCCAGACCATCAAGCCTGGATATATTGTCCAGACTATCAAGCCTGGATAAGTTGTACAGACCTGCATAACTGTCTACATCAGCTGGATAACTTGTTCTGACTGGATAATTTGTTCAGACATGTAAGCCAGGATAACTTGTACATACTATTAAGCCTTGATAACTTTTCTCGACAAGTTAGCCAGGATTTTCCTACCAGTTATCCAGGATAACATCTTCAACAAGTCTGGATATTTTATACATATTTTTTTTACTTTACTATAATTTTAAAATAAACAATATTATGAATCTTAAACGTTAATGTTTAACATTGTTCAGTGTTTACTGTGACTCTTAACATTGTTCAGTGTTTACTGTGACTCTTAACATTGTTCAATGTTTACTGTGACTCTTAACATTGTTCAATGTTTACTGTGACTCTTAACATTGTTCAATGTTTACTGTGACTCTTAACATTGTTCAATGTTTACTGTGACTCTTAACATTGTTCAATGTTTACTGTGACTCTTAACGTTGTTCAATGTTTACTGTGACTCTTAACATTGTTCAGTGTTTACTGTGACTCTTAACATTGTTCAATGTTTACTGTGACTCTTAACATTGTTCAATGTTTACTGTGACTCTTAACATTGTTCAATGTTTACTGTGACTCTTAACATTGTTCAATGTTTACTGTGACTCTTAACATTGTTCAATGTTTACTGTGACTCTTAACATTGTTCATTGTTTACTGTGACTCTTAACATTGTTCAATGTTTACTGTGACTCTTAACATTGTTCAATGTTTACTGTGACTCTTAACATTGTTCAATGTTTACTGTGACTCTTAACATTGTTCAATGTTTACTGTGACTCTTAACATTGTTCAATGTTTACTGTGACTCTTAACATTGTTCAATGTTTACTGTGACTCTTAACGTTGTTCAATGTTTACTGTGACTCTTAACATTGTTCAATGTTTACTGTGACTCTTAACGTTGTTCAATGTTTACTGTGACTCTTAACATTGTTCAATGTTTACTGTGACTCTTAACGTTGTTCAATGTTTACTGTGACTCTTAACGTTGTTCAGTGTTTACTGTGACTCTTGTATAATATTGTTCAACGTTTACTGAGACTTGTATAACATTGTTCAGCGTTTACTGTATAACATTTTTCAATGTTTATTGAGACTCTTGTATAACATCTCTCAATGTTTACTGTGACTTGTATAACATTGTTCAATATTTATTGTGACTATTATAACATTCAATGTTTACTGAGACTCTTAAGATTGTTCAGTGTTAAAATATTCTAGTTTGTAAGTTGTTCAGAGTACTGTTAATATATCTAACATTACTGTTACAACAAGTTAAAATAATTAATATTACAGTTATAATAAGTTACTATATCTAACATTACTGTTATAACAAGTTAAAATAACTAATATTACAGTTATAATACGTTACTATATCTAACATTACTGTTATAACAAGTTAAAATAACTAACATTACAGTTATAATACGTTACTATATCTAACATTACTGTTATAACAAGTTAAAATAACTAACATTACAGTTATAATACGTTACTATATCTAACATTACTGTTACAACAAGTTAATAAATAATGTTTGATTACTGAATTATAACTGAATTATTTTTTCTAAAATAACTAACAATATTTTAAGAATTAACAAATATAAATGTTAATCTACTGAAAAGTCATTGTAAATGTTTTACACAGTGTTTCTTACACTGTAAATGTTTATTCAGTGGTACATAACACTGTCAATGTTTACACAGTGGTACATAATACTGTCAATGTTTACACAGTGGTACATAACTGTCAATGTTAACACAGTGTTACTTAATACTGTCAATGTTTACACAGTGTTACATAATACTGTCAATGTTTACACATTGGTACATAATACTGTCAATGTTTACACATTGGTACATAATACTGTCAATGTTTACACAGTGTTACTTAATACTGTCAATGTTTACACAGTGTTACATAATACTGTCAATGTTTACACAGTGTTACATAACACTGTCAATGTTTACACAGTGTTACATAATACTGTCAATGTTTACACAGTGTTACATAACACTGTCAATGTTTACGCAGTGTTACATGATACTGTCAATGTTTACACAGTGGTACATAATACTGTCAATGTTTACACAGTGTTACATAACATTGTCAAAGTTTACGCAGTGTTACATAACACTGTCAATGTTTACACAGTGTTACATAATACTGTCAATGTTTACACAGTGTTACACAACACTGTCAATGTTTACGCAGTGTTACATAACACTGTCAATGTTTACGGTGTTACAATACTGTCAATGTTTACACAGTGTTACTTAATACTGTCAATGTTTGCACAGTGTTACATAACACTGTCAATGTTTACACAATGTTACATAATACTGTCAGTCTTTACACTGTCAATTTTTACAGTGTTACTTACTACTGTCAATGTTTACGCAGTGTTTCATAACACTGTCAATGTTTACACAGTGTTACATAACACTGTCAATGTTCACACAGTTACTTAATACTATCAATGTTTACACAGTGTTACATAATACTGTCAATGTTTGCACAGTGTTAATACTATCAATGTTTACACAGTGTTACATAATACTGTCAATGTTTGCACAGTGTTAATACTATCAATGTTTACACAGTGTTACGTAACATTGTCAAAGTTTACGCAGTGTTACATAACACTGTCAATGTTTACACAGTGTTACATAATACTGTCAATGTTTACACAGTGGTACATAACTGTCAATGTTTACACAGTGGTACATAACTGTCAATGTTTACACAGTGGTACATAATACTGTCAATGTTAACACGGTGTTACTTCTCTCAATGTTTACGCAGTGCTACATAATACTGTCAATGTTTACACAGTGTTTCATTTTAATATCAATGTTTACTCAGTGTTACGTAATACTGTCAATGTTTACACAGTGATGCATAATACTGTAAATGTTTACTCAGTGTTGCATAACACTGTCAGTGTTTCACAGTGTTACATAATACTGTCCATGTTTACAAAGTGTTGCTACTGTCAATGTTTACTCAGTGTTACATAACTGTCAATGTTTACTCAGTGTTACATAACTGTCAATGTTTACACAGTGTTACTTATGTCAATGTTTACACAGTGTTACTATGTCAATGTTTACACAGTGTTACATAACATTGTCAAAGTTTACACAGTGTTACATAACATTGTCAAAGTTTACACAGTGTTACATAACACCGTCAATGTTTACACAGTGTTACATAACACTGTCAATGTTTACACAGTGTTACATAACACTGTCAATGTTTACACAGTGTTACATAACACTGTCAATGTTTACACAGTGTTACATAACACTGTCAATGTTTACACAGTGTTACATAATACTCTCAATGTTTACTCAGTGTTACATAACTGTCAATGTTTACACAGTGTTACTTATGTCAATGCTTACACAGTGTTACTATGTCAATGTTTACACAGTGTTACATAATGCTGTCAATGTTTACAGTTACTTAACTTTGTCAATGTTTACAATGTTACTTAATGCTGTCAATGTTTGCACAATGTTACATAATACTATGTTTACAGAGTGTTACTTAATAATATCAGTTTTTAAAGTGTTACTTAATACTGTCAATGATTACACAGTGTTTCACAATACTGTCAATGTTTACAGAGCGTTACTTAATAATGTCAATGTTTACAATGTTACTTAATGCTGTCAATGTTTACACAGTGTACTTAATTCTGTCAATGTTTACACAGTATTACATAATACTTTCAATATTTACACAGTGTCACTTAATAATGTCAATGTTTACAGTGTTACTGTCAATGTTTACACTGTCTTACATAATACTGTCAATGTCTACAGAGTGATACTTAATAATGTCAATGTTTACAGTGTTACTTAATGCTGTCAATGCTTACACAGTGTTACATAATACTGTCAATATTTACACTCTTAATAAAGTAAATGATTTTCTCTGTATTTCATTAAACATCAAATGTTTATTTAAATGAAATTTAGCATAACAAGCATTTTTGCCAACAGAAAACATTGATGTGCAAGATAATGACTTACTAAGTAATGATAACTTCTGATAACAACAGTTAATGTTAGTCTCTCTAACAAGAGCAACAAGGACGGACGTAACTGTCATTGTTAATTTCTCTAACAAAAGCAACAGTGACAGTGATAATTGTTACTGTTAGTCTAAGAAAAGCAACAGTAACCGTGATCTCTGCCAGTTATGGCAGTTGACAATGATGCCAAGTTTCATTAATCATTTTTTAAATATTGATAAATTCCCCCCCCCCCACGCAGCTGTATCAGCTGCGTCAAGCATTAAGCACTCAAGATGTTCACAAGAACCTGCGAATGATTTTTTTACATTATATTACACGTAATGCAGCTGCAAACAGGCCATTTTAATTAACGATGAAGAACAAGTCACTTGGGGAAGGAAATTTTTAGCTCTAGATCTTTCACATTCTCGTACGTTGTCAGGAGCTATGCAATGTTGCAAGACAGCAAGAGCTAAGAGAAAATTCTCTGAAGCAAGACGTTAGGTTTTAGTGATACCTTCTGCCTTCTCTCACAGAATTTCTCTTCCTATCTGTTATTATCATAACTAAGCACTAAACCAATAAGGGTCATACAGTTCTGCTGTCCTATCTGTTGATGTCTTGCAACAATGCAGTGTTCGTGAGGACGCACGAGAGTGCGAAACATTCTGCATTATATTACACAGAAAATTATCAACTCTACACCTACATACCTGAAGTTCACTCTGTTGTTGGTGAATTAAGAGGCATCTTGTATGATTGTTGGAAGCTGTGTACCTGGAGAGGCATTCTGGGGATACTGCCCCCGTGGCCCGGTCTGTGACCAGGCCACGCCCGGTCTGTGACCAGGCCTCGCCCGGTCTGTGACCAGGCCTCGCCCGGTCTGTGACCAGGCCTCGCCCTGTCTGTACCAGGCTCGCCCGTTCTGTGACCAGGCCTGCGCCCGGTCTGTGACCATCCTCGCCGGTCTGTGACCAGGCCTCGCCCGGTCTGTGCAGCCTCGCCCGTCTGTGACCAGGCCTCGCCCGGTCTGTGACCAGGCCTCGCCCGGTCTGTGACCAGGCCTCGCCCGGTCTGTGACCAGGCCTCGCCCGGTCTGTGACCAGGCCTCGCCCGGTCTTTTGACCAGGCCTCGCCCGGGTCTTTGACCAGGCCTCGCCCGGTCTGTGACCAGACTCGCCCGGTATGTCAGCAGGCCTCGCCCGGTCTGTGACCAGGCCTCGCCCGGTCTGTGACCAGGCCTCGCCTGGTCTGTGACCAGGGCCTCGCCTGGTCTGTGACCAGGCCTCGCCTGGTCTGTGACCAGGCCTCCCCCTGGTCTGTGACCAGGCCTCCCCGGTCTGTCACCAGGCCTCGCCCGGTCTGTCACCCAGGCCTCGCCCGGTCTGTCACCAGGCCACGCCCGGTCTGTCACCAGGCCTCGCCCGGTCTGTCACCAGGCCTCGCCGGTTCTGTCACCAGGCCTCGCCCGGCCCTGTCACCGGGCCTCGCCCGGTCTTGACCAGGCCTCGCCCGGTCTGTGACCAGACCTCGCCGGTATGTCACCAGGCCTCGCCCGGTCTGTGACCATGTCCCTCGCCCGGCTGTGACCAGGCCTCGCCCGGTCTGTGACCAGGCCTCGCCCGGTATGTCACCAGGCCTCGCCCGGTCTGTGACCAGGCCTCGCCCGGTCTGTGACCAGGCCTCGCCCCGGTACGGTCACCAGGCCTCGCCCGGTCTGTGACCAGACCTACGCCGGTCTGTGACCAGACCTCGCCCGGTCTGTGACCAGGCCTCGCCCGGCATGTCACCAGGCCTCGCCCGGTCTGTCACCAGGCCTCGCCCGGTCTGTCACAGGCCTCGCCCGGTCTGTCACCAGGCCTCGCCCGGTCTGCCCACCAGGCCTCGCCCGGTCTGTCACCAGGCCTCGCCCGGTCTGTGACCAGACCTCACCCGGTACGTCACCAGGCCTCGCCCGGTCTGTGACCAGACCTCGCCCGGTCTGTGACCAGGCCTCGCCCGGTCTGTGACCAGACCTCGCCCGGTACGTCACCAGGCCTCGCCCGGTCTGTGACCAGACCTCGCCGGTACGTCACCAGGCCTCGCCCGGTCTGTGACCAGGCCTCGCCGGTCTATCACCAGGCCTCGCCCGGTCTCTCACCAGGCCTCGCCCGGTCTGTCACCAGGCCTCGCCCGGTCTGTCACCAGGCCTCGCCCGGTCTATCACCAGGCCTCGCCCGGTCTGTCACCAGTCCTCGCCCGGTCTGTCACCAGGCCTCGCCCGGTCTGTCACCAGGCCTCGCCCGGTCTGTGACAAGGCCTCGCCCTGTCTGTGACCAGGCCTCGCTCGGTCTGTGACCAGCCCTCGCCCGGTCTGTGACCAGGCCTCGCCCGGTCTGTGACCAGGCCTCACCCGGTCTGTGACCAGGCCTGCGCCCGGTCTGTCCCAGGCCTCGCCCGGTCTGTCACCAGGCCTCGCCGGTCTGTGACCAGACCTCGCCCGGTATGTCAGCGGGCCCCTCGCCCGGTCTGTGACCAGGCCTCGCCCGGTTTCTGTGACCAGGCCTCGCCTGGTCTGTGACCAGGCCCCGCTGGTCTGTGACCAGGCCTCGCCCGTTCTGTCACCAGGCCTCGCCCGGTCTGTCACCAGGCCTCGCCCGGTCTGTCACCAGGCCTCGCCCGGTCTGTCACCAGGCCTCGCCCGGTCTGTGACCAGGCCTCGCCCGGTCTGTGACCAGGCCTCGCCCGGTCTGTGACCAGACCTCGCCGGTATGTCACAAGGCCTCGCCCGGTCTGTGACCATTCCTCGCCCGGTCTGTGACCAGGCCTCGCCCGGTCTGTGACCAGGCCTCGCACGGTATGTCACCAGGCCTCGCCCGGTATGTCACCAGGCCTCGCCCGGTCTGTCACCAGGCCTCGCCCGGTCTGTCACCAGGCCTCGCCCGGTATGTCACCAGGCCTCGCCCGGTCTGTCACCAGGCCTCGCCCGGTATGTCACCAGGCCTCGCCCGGTCTGTGACCAGGCCTCGCCCTGTCTGTAACCAGGCCTCGCCCGGTCTGTGACCAGGCCTCGCCCGGTATGTCACAAGGCCTCGCCCGGTCTGTGACCAGGCCTCGCCCGGTCTGTGACCAGGCCTCGCCCGGTACGTCACCAGGCCTCGCCCGGTACGTCACCAGGCCTCGCCCGGTCTGTGACCAGACCTCGCCTGGTCTGTGACCAGGCCTCGCCCGGTATGTCACCAGGCCTCGCCCCGTATGTCACCAGGCCTCGCCCCGTATGTCACCAGGCCTCGCCCGGTATGTCACCAGGCCTCGCCCGGTCTGTGACCAGGCCTCGCCCGGTCTGTGACCAGGCCTCGCCCGGTCTGTGACCAGACCTCGCCCGGTACGTCACCAGGCCTTGCCCGGTCTGTGACCAGACCTCGCCCGGTCTGTGACCAGGCCTCGCACGGTATGTCACCAGGCCTCGCCCGGTATGTCACCAGGCCTCGCCCGGTCTGTCACCAGGCCTCGCCCGGTCTGTCACCAGGCCTCGCCCGGTCTGTCCACCAGGCTCGCTCGGTCTGTCACCAGGCCTCGCCCGGTCTGTCACCAGGCCTCTCCCGGTCTGTGACCAGACCTCGCTCGGTACGTCACCAGGCCTCGCCCGGTCTGTGACCAGACCTCGCCCGGTCTGTGACCAGGCCTCGCCCGGTCTGTGACCAGACCTCGCCCGGTACGTCACCAGGCCTCGCCCGGTCTGTGACCAGACCTCGCCCGGTACGTCACCAGGCCTCGCCCGGTCTGTGACCAGGCCTCGCCCGGTCTATCACCAGGCCTCGCCCGGTCTGTCACCAGGCCTCGCCCTGTCTGTCACCAGGCCTCGCCCGGTCTGTCAACAGGCCTCGCCGGTCTGTGACCAGGCCTCGCCCGGTCTGTGACCAGACCTCGCCCTGTACGTCACCAGGCCTCGCCCGGTCTGTGACCAGACCTCGCCCGGTACGTCACCAGGCCTCGCCCGGTCTGTCACCAGGCCTCGCCCGGTCAGTCACCAGGCCTCGCCCGGTCTGTCACCAGGCCTCGCCCGGTCTGTCACCAGGCCTCGCCCGGTCTGTCACCAGGCCTCGCCCGGTCTGTCACCAGGCCTCGCCCGGTCTGTCACCAGGCCTGGCCCGGTCTGTCACCAGACCTCGCCCGGGTACGTCACCAGGCCTCGCCCGGTCTGTCACCAGGCCTCGCCCGGTCTGTGACCAGGCCTCGCCCGGTCTGTCACCAGGCCTCGCCCGGTCTGTCACCAGGCCTGGCCCGGTCTGTCACCAGACCTCGCCCGGTACGTGACCAGACCTCGCCCGGTCTGTGACCAGGCCCTCGCCCGGTCTGTGACCAGACCTCGCCCGGTACGTCACCAGGCCTCGCCCGGTCTGTGACCAGACCTCGCCCGGTACGTCACCAGGCCTCGCCCGGTCTGTCACCAGGCCTCCCCCGGTCTGTCACCAGGCCTCGCCCGGTCTGTCACCAGGCCTCGCCCGGTCTGTCACCAGGCCTCGCCTGGTCTGTCACCAGGCCTCGCCCGGTCTGTCACCAGGCCTCGCCCGGTCTGTCACCAGGCCTCGCCCGGTCTGTCACCAGGCCTCGCCCGGTCTGTCACCAGGCCTCGCACTATGCCAGATTGAAGGAAGTGGTTTCAACA
>NW_026506924.1:0-5000 GCF_026875155.1 Cherax quadricarinatus | reverse complement strand
CAGCACCCAACATGGTTTAGAGAGGGGAAAAACCTGTGTCACAAACCCTGGAGTTCTATGACAGGTGACAGCAGTAAACAAGAGAGAGGGGGGGGTGGATTGCATTTTTTTGGGGATGAAAAAAGGTTTTTGACCAGTACCACACAAAGATTAGTGCAAAAATGGGGCCCAAAGCGGGGATAACAGGGAAGCACTGAAGGATCGGGGGAATAATTGTCAGGAGACGCAGCAGTAAGGTATTTGGCGAGGTGTCAGGTGGGCACCTGTGCCAGGGGGGCCCCCACAGGGGTCATCCTGGGGCCAGGCTGTTTCTGGTATTTGTGAACGACAGACGGAAGGAATAAATCCGAGGTGTCCGTTTGCAAGCGTGAAGTTGATGAAAAGAGTTCTTCGATCGAAGACCGGGCAAAAATAAAAAGGGAGGGGACAGGCTGAGACCTGGTCCAGAACGGGGCTCCTGGGTTCCAACCCCACCAAGTGCAAAGTCATGACGATGGGAAGGGGAAAAAGAAGACCGCAGACGGAGTCAGTCTAGGGGGCCAGAGATACAAACTCATCAAGGGAAAAAGATTTTGGGGTGAGATAACCCCCAGGCACATTTCTGAAGCGCACATCAACCAAATAACTGCCGCAGCATATGGGGCGCCTGGCAAACCTCAGAACAGCATTTCCGATTTAAAAAAGGAAACGTTCAGGACCCTGTACACCTGTACGTTAGGCCCCATATTAGAGTTTGCGGCACCGTTTTTTGGAACCCACCCCTAGCCAAGCTGTAAAGAAACTAGGAAAGGCAAAAGGTTTGCAACAAGCTAGTCCAGAGTTAAAAGGTATGTCCTATGAGGGAGGTTAAAGGAAATCAAACCCGACGACACTGGAGGACAGGGAAAAATAGGGGGGACATGATAAGACTTACAAAAAATGAAGGGAAATTTACAAAGGGGGACAAAGACGATGTTCCCGAGACGACCAGCAACACGGGGACACAGTTGGAAGCTGAAGACACAGATGAATCAAAGGGTTTAGGAAGTATTTCTTCGGCCACAGAGTGTCAGGAAGTGGAAAGTTTGGGAAGGATGTGGGAGGCAGGATCCTACATAGCTTTAAGGAGGAACGATAAAACTCATGATTCAGGAAAAGTGACCCAGTTGCGTTTTGCAGGGCTTCAAATTTTATTTCATTTTTTCTGGAAGGTTTTCTACGATATTTCTTTTTTCGGACTGGTTTCCCTTTTCATATTTCATGCTTGGGGGGGGTTTTCCCTGTCATTTTTCGTTGTTCTGGAGGGGGGTTTTTTTCATTTTTTCTTGTTTTGGACGGGGTTTTTCTGTCATTTTTTATTCTTCGGAAGGTTTTAAATGTCATATTTAAATTTGGGTTGGGCGGGTTTCCTTCTCATATTTCATGTTTTTGGATGGGTTTTCCCCGTCATTTTTCATTGTTTTGGGCGGTTTTCCTTTAAAAATTTTATTTATCTGGCGTGTTTTCCTCTCAAATTTTTTAATTTTCTTCGCTGGTTTCCTTCTCATATTTCATTGTTCTGCGGGTTTCCCTCTCAATTTGATTGTTCGGACGGTTTTCCTGTCTTAAAATTATTGTTTGGATGGGTTTCATGTCGTATTTGATTGTTGGAAGGTTTTCCCTGTCATTTTTCATTGTTTTTTACCAGGGTTTTCCCCGTTATTTTTTGTTCGGGCGGGTTTGTTTCATATTTCATTGTTCGGACGGTTTTCCTTCCATATTTTATTTTTTCTGGATGGTTCCCCGTCTATTTTTTGCTCTGGACGGGGTTTCCTTTCAATTTCATTGTTCTAAAGGGTTTCCTGCTATTTTATTGTTCTGGACGGGTTTTTCCCTTTCCATATTTCATTTTTCTGGACGGGGTTTCCCCTTTTTATTTTCATTGTTCTTTAAGGGTTTCACTAAAAAATTTTTATTGTTTTGGGCGGGTTTCCCTTATTTTTCAATTTCTAGACTTGTTTCCCTGTCATATTTCATTGTTCGGGGCGGGTTTCCCCTCACTTTCATTTTTTTGAAGGGTTTCCTTCATATTTCATTGTTTTGCGGGGTTTTCCCTGTCGTTTCTTTGTCCTGGCGGGTTTTTTGTTTTATTTTTTTGTCCGGACGGTTTTTCGTCATATTTCGTTGTTCTGGCGGATTCCCTCATATTTTTATTGTTCTGGGGCGGGTTTCCCCGTCATATTTCACTGTTTTGAAGGGTTTCCCTTTGCCTATTTCATTGTTTTGGACGGGTTTCCTTCTATATTTTTATTGTTCTGGGTGGGTTTCCCTGTCAGTTTCATTGTTCTGGACGGGTTTCCATCCCAATTTTATTGTTCTGAAAAGGGTTTCTTGGGGCATATTTCATTGTTTTGGATGGTTTCCTTTATGTTTCATTTCTTGGCGGGTTTCCCTGTCATTTTTCATTGTTTTGACGGGTTTCCTTCTAATATTTCTTGTTTGGCTAGTTTTTCCTGTATATTTCATTGTCTTGAAGGGTTTTTCTCATATTTCATTTTTCTGGACGGTTTTTCTGTCATTTTTTTTCTTCTTGACGGTTTCTTTATATTTCTTGTTCTGGACTATTTTTTTTTTTTCATATTTTCATTGTTCTTGACGGGGTTTTCCCTTTTAAAATTTCATTTTTTGGGCGGGTTTCTCTGTCATTTTTCTTTGTTCTTGACTCGTTCCTTCTAATTTTTTCATTGTCTGGACTAGTTTTTCTGTCATATTTCAATGTTCTGGACGGATTTCTGTGTCATATTTGACTGTTCTGGAGGGGTTTTCCCCTGTCATATTTAAATGTTCGGGACGGGTTTCCCTGTCATATTTCAATGTTCTGGACTGGTTTCCCTGTCATTTCTCATTGTTCTGGACGGTTTCACTGTCATATTTAATTGTTGTGGACGGGTTTCCCTGTCATATTTCTTTGTTCTTGACGGGTTTTCTTGTCATATTTCATTTTTCCTGGCAGGTTTCCTTCTGATATTTCATTGTTCTGGACGGGTTTCTCTGTCATATTTCATTGTTGTGGACAGGTTTACCTGTCATTTTTCATTTTTTTGGGGCACGATTTCTTCTCATATTTCATTGTTTTGGAATTGTTTCCCTGTCATTTTTCATTGTTCTTGACGGGTTTGCTACTAATATTTCTTTGTTCTGGACGGGTTTCCCTGTCATATTTCAATGTTCTGGACGGATTTCTCTGTCTTGTTACATTGTTCTGGACGGGTTTTCCTGTCATATTTCATTGTTCTAGACGGGTTTCCCTCTCTTATTTCATTGTTCTGGACTGGTTTCCTTGTCATTTCTCATTCTTCTTGACGGTTTCAGTGTCATATTTCTTTGCTCTGGACAGGTTTCCCTGTCATATTTAATTGTTCTGGACGCGTTTTCCTGTTATATTTCATTGTCCTGGACGGTTTTTCTGTCATATTTCATTGTTCTGGACGGGTTTCCCCTGTCATATTTCATTGTTCTTGACGGGTTTCCCGCTCATATTTCATTGTTTTGGACGGGTTTCCCTGTCATATTTCATTGTTCTGGACGGGTTTCCCTGCCATATTTCATTGTTCTGGACGGGTTTCCCTCTCATATTTCATTGTTGTGGACGGGTTTTCTTCTAATATTTCATTGTTCTAGACTAGTTTTTCTGTCATATTTCAATGTTCTGGACGGATTTCTGTGTCATATTTGACTGTTCTGGACGGGTTTCCCTCTCATATTTCACTGTTCTGGACGGGTTTCTCCTGTCATGTTTCATTGTTCTTGACGGGTTTCCCTCTCATATTTCATTGTTCTGGACGGGTTTCCCTCTCATATTTCATTGTTGTGGACGGGTTTCCTAATATTTCATTGTTCTCGACTAGTTTTTCTGTCATATTTCAATGTTCTGGACGGGTTTCTCTGTCATGTTTCAATGTTCTGGACTGGTTTTCCTTTCATGTTTCATTGTCCTAGACGGGTTTCCCTCTCTTATTTCATTGTTCTGGACTGATTTCCCTGTCATTTCTCATTGTTCTGGACGGTTTCACTGTCATATTTCTTTGCACTGGACAGGTTTCCATGTCATATTTAATTGTTCTGGACGGGTTTCCTTCTCATATTTCAAAGTTCTGGACGAGTTTCCCTGTCATATTTCATTGTTTTGGACGGTTTTCCTTCTCATATTTCATTGTTCTGGACTGGTTTCCCTCTCATCTTTAAATTTCTTGGCTGGTTTCTTTCTCATATTTCATTGTGCATGACGGGTTTCCCTCTCATATTTGATTGTTCTGGACGGGTTTCCCTGTCATATTTAATAGTTCTGGACGGGTTTCCTTCTCATATTTCATTGTTCTGGACGGGTTTCCTTCTCATATTTCATTGTTTTGGACTTGTTTCCCTGTCATATTTCATTGGTCTAGACGGGTTCCCTGTCGTATTTCATTGTTCTGGAAGGGTTTCCCTCTCATTTTTCATTGTTCTAGACGGGTTTCCCTGTCATATTTCATTGTTCTGGACGGGTTTGCTTCCGGTATTTCATTCTTCTGGAAGGGTTTCCCTGTCATATTTCATTGTTCTGGACGGGTTTTCCTGTCATATTTCTTTGTTCTCAATGGGTTTCCTTATCATATTTCAATGTTTTGGACGGATTTCTCTGTCATATTTGATTGTTCTGGACGGGGTTCCCTATCATATATCAATGTTCTGGACGGGTTTCTCTGTTAAGTTTCATTGTTCTGGACGGGGTTTCCTGTGATATTTCATTGTTGTAGACCTGTTTCCCTCTCTTATTTCATTGTTCTGGACGGGTTTCCCTGTCATTTCTCATTGTTCTGGACGGTTTAAGTGTCATATTTCATTGTTCTGAACTTGTTTCCCTCTCTTATTTCATTGTCCGGGGGGATTCCCTCTCTTATTTATTGTTCGGGGGGTTTCCCCCTTTCATTTCTAAATTGTTCTGGACGGTTTCTGTTTTTTCTTTGTTTGGGACAGGTTTCCCTTACATTTAGTTGTTTTTG
>NW_026506923.1:0-16756 GCF_026875155.1 Cherax quadricarinatus | reverse complement strand
TTTCCTTTTTTTCAAAAGGTTTTTGAATTTTTTAAAATTTTAATAGTGGTTTTTTGGGAACTAAATTGTTTTTTTGTAAGGGAAATTTTTTTTAAAATTAAAAAGGGCGTAAGAAAGGGATTAAGGGTAAATTTCCAGAAATTTGTTTTGGTTTTGGGTTTATTGAAAAAAGGGGGAATTAATTGTTTTTTTCTTTTGTATAATTTTTTAAAAAGAAAATTTGGGGTTTTGCCATAGTATTTTTATGAAAATTTAAATGTTTTTGGGGTTTGGCCCCTTTTAATATTTTTTTAATTTGGGTCATTTCAAGGGTTTTTTTGGTAATTTATTTTGGGTTTTGTTTTCCCATTTTTGAAGTTTTTGGTTTTTTTTTTTGGGTTTATTTTTGTTTGGGTTTTTATTTTGGGAAAACCTTTGGGATTGAGGACCCATATGGTTTTTTTATTTTATTTTTTTTTAACTTTTTTTGGTTAGGGTTTAAAAAAAAAAAAAACCCCCCCCCCCCCCCCCCGGCAATGAAAAATTTTTTGGTTTTTAGAGCCTTATTTTTTTGTTGAATTTTTGTATAAACCTTTTTTGTCTTTTAAAAGGATTGGTTTTTAACTGTTGTTTTTTTTATTTTTTTTTTGTATTTTTAAAAAAATTAAAAAAAAATTTTTAATTTTAATTTTTTATAAATTTGGATTTATTGGAAAAATTGTTAATTTGAAAGGGCCGGAAGAAATTGTTAAAAAAACCCCCCCCCCTTGTTTAAAATTTTTTTTCCCCAATTGGGTAATACCCCTTTTCCAAAATTCTTTTTGTAAAAAAATGTAAAGGGGGTTTATTTTGGAAATTTTTTCCCCCCCCCCCACCCCCCCCCCCACAACCCAAATTTTTTTAACAAAAAACCCAAATAAAAACCCCCCCCCAAAATTTTTTAGTTTTTTTTGGGGGGTTTTAAAGGAAATGGGCCCCCCCTTTTCCCCCCAAAAAGGGTTTTATTTTTTTTTATTTTTGTATTTCCCCTGTATTTTTATAAAAAATTCCCCAAAAAAAAAAATTTCCCCAATGCCCATTTTTTTTTTAACCCCCCAAAAATTTTGTGTTACCACAAAAACCCAACCTTTTTGTCATTAATTTTGATTTTTTCCCCCAAATTTTCCCCCTTTATTTTTTTTCCCCCGTTTTGGGTTTTTAAAAAAATTTTATTCAAATTTAAAAATTTTTTTAAATTGGCCCACCCCCTCCCACCCAAAACCCCCACTTCCCCAACCCCCCAGTCAAAACCCCTCCCCCGTTTTTTTAAAAATTTTTAAAAAAATTTCCCGGGAAAATATCCCCCCTTTTTTCCCTTTTGAGTACCACTTTTGGGTTTAAAAAAAAAATTGGGTTTTTTTCCCACACCCCTCCCCCCAAAAACTTTTTCCCCTAATTTTAAAAACCCTTTAAAAAAATTTTTTTAGGGAAAAGCAGGAAACTTTTGCCCAAAAACCCCCTTTGGGGTTAAAAAGTTACGTTTAAAAAGGGCACATTCCCCCCCCAAAAACCCAACCCCCCCCCCCCCCCCCTTTTTAAACCCCCCCCCAAACCCCAACAAAAATCCCCTTTCATTGGGGGGGTTTTACCAAGGTTTTATTATTTCCCCCCCTTTTGGGTGTTTCAGGAACATTTTTTACCAACCCCATTTTAAAATTAAAATTTTTTGGGTTAACCCAAACCCCCAGTCCCCCCAAAAATACTTTTTTTGGGGTTTTTATTTAAATTAATAATAAACTCCTTTTAAATATAATCTAAAAGGGTTTTAACAAATTTTTGGCCCCCCCTTTTGGGTTCCCCCCCAAAATTTTTTGGGGAAAAATTTTACCCCCTTTAATTAACAAGAATTTAGAAAATTACCGGAACAATCTTTTTTGTGAAAATAGTTTTTTAAAGGGACGTCTCTAATTTACTTCACATGGGTGAAGGTACGGAATGTCCCCTTCAGGTTTAGGGCCCTTAGGGCCTGAGGATTATTATTATTATTATAATCAAGGGGGAAGCGCAAAAACCCGGAAAGATTTTTCAGCGCCTGGGGGGGGGGATATGTGGAAGGCTTTGGCTTAATTGGGGGAACGGGGACCCAAAAGACCCAATTTCCCCTTTAAATAAAAGGGCCCCTCACCAACATCGGGAAACCCTTTCCCTTGAGGGGTGGCCTCCCAGGAGTTTTTTCGAAGTTATGGGCCCCAGTGCATTCTCAACAAGGGGGGTGTGGAGGGATGGCCCCTTTATAAAGGGAAATGCCGGGGGTTCTTACCCCCTTAAAGCCCCTTAAACCCAAGGGCCTATACCATCCTAGTTACGATGATGGGTTTTTGGGAACACAGGTTTATGTGTACTATGCTGGGCAACAAAAAACATGTTATGTAGTTTCTTATGAAAACAGGGGCACCCCCAGTGTCCTAGGAGGCGGGCTTCTCAAATTTCTCGACACCCCAATTGTGATTCAACAGTCGTTTTTTTTTTTGGGTTTTGCCTGGCTTGATGCCTGGGGGGCCCGGGAGGAAATTGCCCTCGGGGGAGCGAGGGGTCGACCGGGATTTTTGGGCGGCGGCGGAGACATGTGTAAATTTCTCCCGGGGGCGTCGGGGGAGTTAAAGGGGGGGTTTGGAATAACGTAAAGGGAAAAAATTTCGTCCGGGGAAGTTTTAACCCGGGAAATGGGTTTTTTGGCAGATGTGACAAGGTTTTTTTTGGATGAGGGGAAAACCCTGTGCAAAAGGGTCCTCAGTTCATGTGAAGCGGGAAATTTGGGAAGGGACAACAAATTTTTGGGGGAAGGCTTGAGTAAGTTTGGGGGGGAGCATGTGGTGGCCGGGGGAGGTACACCAGGAGGATTTGTTGAGGGTGATATGTTTTGTAAAGTTTTGAGTTCTAGGAAAGGGAAAAACTGCCGGATCAGAGATAATAAAGGTCATTCCCCCGGGGAAAGGGGCCGGGGAAGAAGTCATGGGCCCAAGGGTTGTGGACCCCCGGGGGGACACATATTTGGTGAGGTTTTCCCTTATTTTGGAAAATTGGGGAAAGGGGGGGGGGGGGGGGAGGGGGCGGGGCCACGGGGGGAAAAAATTTGGGGAGTGGAAAGGGGGGAAAAAAAACGAAAATTTAAAAAATTTTCCCGTGGGGAAAAATTCCCCAGAGGGGGGGGGGAAAGGGGCCGCCCCTTCTTTTAAATTTTCCCAGATGTGTACGTTTTAAGGGTGAATGGGATTTTGGGGGGGGGACTGGGGGGTCAAAAAAATTTTGGTTTGGGGAGGGGTTTTTTTTAAAGGGGGGGTTTTGAGGGGTTGGGGGACATATGTTTTTGAAAAAGAGATTTTTTCAGGGGGGGTTTAGTGTGTTGGGGGGTGTAAAGGGAATATCGGTTTAAATTTTTTAAACCAGGGGGTTTTGTTTTTGGGGAAAAAGGGTTGGGGGTTTACCCACCCCCTTTTTAAGGGACCACCCCCCCTTGGGGGTGTCTTTGGTTTGGGAAAGGGGAGGGGGGGGGGGGGGGGAGGATCGTGAGGGTGGTTGGGGGCGTTTTTGGGGGGGAGGGGGGTCGAGTTAGTTTCGGGGGGAAAGTTTACATGCCCCCCAAATTTATTTAATATCGGGGTTTAAAAAGTAGATTTTGTCAGAGAGGTTTTGGGCTGTTTTTTCCCACTTGGGGGGGGTTTTGGCCTGCTAAACCAGTAATAGGGGGTGTTTGGGAAATTGGGTTTTTTGATTGGGGGTTTGGGTGATTTTTTCAAAAACCGAGAGGGGGGGGGTTGGGTTCCGGGGTTGTTCGGGCCTGAGGGGATTTTTTTTTGGGGTTTTTTTTGGGGGGGTTTTTGATGTGGTGGGGGGGGGGGGGTTTTTAACCTTTTAGTGGGGGGCTTTAGGGTTCGCCCCTTTAGGGGTTTGGGAAGGCGCGTTTTGAAAAAATTTTAAAAATTAACCCGGGGGTAAAAAGATTTTGTAAAGGGGTGAAAACCCCCTTCGAGGGGGGGGTTTTTTCGATCACAGAGGGTAAAAAACCCCAAGTTTTTGAGGGGGATGGAGTGGGGGGTTTTTTTTATTCGGGGTTTCCCAAAAAATTTTTAAATTTAAAAAGGCTTTTTTTTAAAGGGAGGAGGGGGAGGGGGCCTTTTTTTTCAGTGATTGGGGGGGGTTGCCTTTTTTGGGGGGGGCTAGGAATGGGGGGAGATAGATCTGTTAGTTTGGGTTTGGGGGGAAATGCGGGGAAAAAACCCCTGGAATGGGCGAATTTTTTTAAGGCTAGGGGACGGAGGAGGGGAGGTGGCTTTTTGGGGGTTTTGGGAAAAATTATCTGGGGGGGAAACCTTTGAAAAAAGATTGTTAGGGTTGGGGCAGGTGGAGGAGGGGGGGGTTTAATGAATGGACAAATGCGGGAGTAGAATAGGGGTTTTACAAAAATGATAGGTTTGAGGGCTTTTTGGGGGTTTAGGGGGGGGGTTGGGGGATGTTTTGGGGGGGGGTGATAAGCCGTTTTGGGTTTAGGGTTTTTTACGGAAAAATTTCCCGGGACCAAACAGGGGGTGAAAACCCACCTTTTCTAAAATTTGGGGACAAGCCCGGGGGGTTTTGGGAGGGTTTTAAAAGTGGGCCCCGAGTCCTTTTCCAATAGGGGAAAAGTTTGAGTCTCTTGCTGATATTTGGTTTTTAGAGAGAAAGGGAAAGTTGGGGGAGGGGGGCCCTTTGGGGGGGGTATTTTTAAAGGGGGGGTTCCCATAGCGTTTTAAGGTGGGGGCGGGGATAGGGGGGGGGGTTTGGGGAGGGTTGGTATAAGTGAGGTTGAGGTGGAAGAGGCAGTTTTTTGGGGTTGGGGTAGGGGGAAAAAAACCCGGGGTAGCGGTTTTACCAAAAGATTTTTATAGGGCCCCTTGGGGGTGTATTTGGCAGTGTTTTTTTTAGGCTTTATTTGGGCCCTTAAAGTTAAATAGTGGGAAAGGGTTTGGGGATATCCCCAAAATGGGTGTTTTTTAGTTTTGGTGCCCAAAAAAAGGGGGGGGGTTAAAATAGGGAGTTGAGTGCTTACCTGCAATATCTTTGATGGGGCGCTGATTTAAAAAGGTTTTTTTGGGGAAAAAATTTTTTTGGGTAATAGACTGAAGGAAAAGGTTTATGGGGTCGGGTGATACATGGGGGACAGTTTTTTATTCCCGGGGGGGGAGTATGGGGTAGGTCATGGGTTTTGTATTTTGGGATTTCCTTTAGGGGGAGTAATAAGGGAGGTATTCTAGGTTGGGTTGGGAGAAAGCTTATGATTTTGTTTGGGTAGGGAATTTTTGATTGAGGGGTTGGTGAGAATGGGGTTTTTGGGGGGAGGGTGGTTGGATGGGTGAGGGGCTTTATGAGAATGCTCAATGAGGGGTTTCAGGTAAATGGGAGGTTGGGTAGTTAAATAAGCATGGGAAGGGGTTTAAAGGGGGGGGGGTTTTTTTCCACTTCCCCAAAAACTCTTTTCATGTATGCAGAATCCCTTTTTATGTTTTGGTTGAGGGTGGGTTGGGGGGGTTGGGGGAGGGTGGAGGATATTGGGGAATATTTTTGGTTATGTAGATACAACTGTTTTACTTTTAATTTGGGTGAAGTTTTTAAAAAAATTGGGAAGGGGGAATTGAGGAAATTTTTTTGGGGGGGCTTGGGATGAGGGTTAATCAGAAAAATCACGGTTTTTGGAGGTAGGCGCTTTTTGGGGAGGGGGGGGACCTTTGGGGGGGGGTTTGTTTGGTTGGGGTAACTGTAGATTTGGCTAAAGAATTTTTGGGATTTTGTTTTTGGGAGATGCACAGGAGAGCAGGAGGGTTAAATTTAGAAATGGTAATGGACCCCGAGGGTTTTAGTAGGTGAGGGGGTTTTAAGGGGGGCCGGGGGTGTAAAACCCTTTCATCAAAAAGGGGTTTTGGTGGTAAAAAACGCTGATTTTTTAGTAAGGGGTTTTGGGGAGTGGCGGGAAAAATTTCCCATTAAAAAGTTAGGATTATTATGGAAATGAAAGAAGGGTCTTTAAAGGGATGTTGGGGCTTTGGGAGGGGTGGTTGGGAAAGATTAGAATGGGCTGCGGTAAGGGAGGGAGGACGGGGGTTGATTGCTTAGGGTCTAGGGTGAAAGGGGCAAAATGTGAAGCGAGGGGGATTTTTTTTTTTTCGGGCAGGGGGGAAAAGGGGTCTTCGGGGGGGGGGAGGTGAAGGGGGAATCCGCATATGGTGGGGGGGCCCGGGATTTGTGGAGTGTGAAAACATGGTTTCGGTTTATGTTTTTTTTTTATATTTTATTTAAAAAAATGCTTATACTTAAAAACATTGTATGACTTACAAAACAAACCACGGGTGGGAAAAATTTAAAAAAAATGGTACATTTCAGTGAAATTCATACCTCTCCCAAAAGAAATTAAACACCCAAAATTACAAAAAATAGTTTAATAAACCCAACCCATCCACAGTAACTTTATAGAAGGACTTGTATTTATTTACAATACATACATACAATTTCAATTTTATATATACATAAAAACACAACAACACATAATATATATAAATTAAAAATTTTAAAATTTCAACCCCAATCGGATACCCGGGAAAAAAAACATAAGTTTACTTGCATGTCCAAGTACTTGGCTAATAAAAGGGGCATCATACCTAACCCATACACCACAATATTGAAAAACCCCAAACCCTTCCCCCTTTTTACAATACGGGAAATTTTTTAAAACCCGAGCAAATACCCAAAAATGGGTTATAGTATAAAAATTAAAAAACCCCTTTCTAATATTACAAAACCCCTAGGGACACAAAACCCGGGGAAAAACCAAAAAAATTTTTAAAAAACCCCTTTGAATTTAAGGCCAATTACAACCCTATACTTAAAAACCCCCAACCAAAATACATAAACCCATAAACCCTCCTTTTTTTTAATAATTTATTATTGCCCCGTGCAGACACAGCTGGGCACTTCTACCCCCCCCTCCCCGTTTTTTACAGTCCCCGTTCTAAATAAAAATACATGAATTATCCTTTAAAAGGGGAAAAGGGCATACCCTGACCTTTATCAAAAACCCAAAAATTTGGGTTTGTGCCCTGAATCAAGACAAAAACACAAAATTTTCAGACTCAAAAAGATATGGGAAAAATTTACATTCATATACACCCCACACGGGAATAAGTAGAAGAATATACACCACCGTATGTATCAAATTTTAATGTTAAACCCTGAAAAACAAAACATTCAAAATTGTTATAGTGAAATTTTACACTAAAATGCAAAAATAATACACCCCTTGGGCCCCATTAGCGGTCAATTTTTAAAAAATAAGGGGGGGTATTTTAAATTATTTTTTAAAAAAACCCGAGACTAAAAAAAAAAAAAAAAAAAAAAAAATAGAGTAGTTATAAGAAAAAAAAATTTTTGTGTTGATACCAACGTGCCAATTTTAAATACTTAAAAAAAAAAAGTCCTAAAAAGGGTCGGTATCCTGGCTTTCAAGGAAAATTTTTAAAAAAAAAGTGAAAAATAACCATCAGGCTTAGAAATTGGGAAAACCCCGGGGAAACCCCCACTTATATCTCACTATGACCCAAAAAATTCTCGTGAAAAAATGGCTTACCATCCTACCCCAATTCTCACTTTCCTTCCTCTTTCACCTACATCAGTTCCCGATAAAACCAAAAACCCCCCCCCCCCCACATTCCCCCCTAAAAGGGGAACCCCTCCCCTTTTTTTCCCTCCTCAGGGACCCCCCCGCCCCCAAAAGGGAAAACCCCCCAGTGAGATTCCTATAACCTTCCCGGGGAAAATTTTTTCCCCCCGGGCGCCCCATAAAAACCAACTTATTCCTACACTTCGTCCTATAGAAATTTGGGGCCCCCAACGGGTTTTTTTCCCCATATCACCCCTTAATTTCCCCCCATTCCCCATGAAATGTCCAGATAAAACCACTATGATATACATTTTTAGCCCCTTCCCAACATCCCCAGGGGAAATCCCCTTACATCCCGTAGTAAAACCCCTTAAAAACGGAAAAACGCCCCCCCCCCCCAACGTCTGTAACCCCACCCATCCAGATCCACCCCCTCCGGGGAGTACAAAAAAAGACCACATGAAAGCCTTTAAAACATCCCCAAAAAAAAATGACAAAAGCCTTTTCCACAAACCCATACTAGTAACACCCCTTGGAACCCAGAATCCCTTGGATAACCTTATACAAAATCTCTTACTCTAGCCGGTACCGAAGCTTACTAAAATCTATTCCAAATAACCTCCCCAACATAATCATACGTTGGATACACGGCTACCCTTGCATAATTCCTTGACCTTTCACTACCCTCACCAACCGTTTCCAACTTTGATTTCTATCCACACTGTTGCACTGCAATAAAAATCTCAACATATCTTCACACTAAACCCTCAATTCCTTCCCACTCCACATTAACGTGCCTCCTCCATACCTCTTCCCTACTTAGCGCCCCTCACACCAGCACCCTTCCCTCATATACCTCCATTTGATATATACAGGCCATTACTCTCAGTCCGTAAAGCAACAAAACCTAAACCCCCTCTCCGAACATCCGTCATAAAAGTAACCACTCCTTACTTAACCATGGCCCTAGCTCCGCCAAATCCCCCACACAAACTTCAGCACCCACCTCTGCATTTCCACAATATTGTCGTAACCTCTAAGGGAAAAACCCATGCCACCGCCCCATTCCTTGCTATAGACAAGTGAATTTACCACCACTATACCCTCTGATGTAAAGCTAAGTCCCCTCGCACCCTTAAACCTTCCTAGTCTACTTAATAACCTACCCGTGACAGACTCCGAATTTACCTTTCTTTCTTCTGCATGCCTGCAACTTTCCGCCAAATACCATATCCCACCTACCTTGATTCTGTCAACCACTGTCCATCCAAACCCTACCCCAAGCCCCTCCCCCTATCCAATTACCGACCTCTAGTAACCTTGATTTTCCACCCGTATTAACTCTCATTCGGTATTCATACACCGAAACATCTGAATCACTCTGAACCCACCCTCCTTAACTCCTCCCTTACCCCTTAGCCAAAACAGTAGTAACGATGCCACATACCCAAACGATGCCCCCCCTTTGCACCCCCCTTCCATCTCGCTGATTGTTTCATTACCCTCCTCAACAGACTCATAAAGGATTCTGCACACAACGCAAAGAGCAGCTGTGACATCGGACAGCCCTGCCTCAAACCTCTCCCCATTGGTACCCTTCATCAAAAACCCAACACTCCCATTGACCTTACCCTCACCTCTGCCCCTCATCATACAGGGTGTACAACCCACCTCACTACCCCCTCCCCGAAACCCCAACCTCTCTAAGCAAAACCCCTAAGAAATCTCTGTCCACGCAATCATAAGCATTCCACCCCAATCTAAACTAGTATTCCCCCTCCCCGTACATCTCACTAGAAAATCCCTAAATCAAACCATGTCATCCATCCCTCATCCTTCTTCCCGGGAATTCCCAACTGTCCCCTATGTAACACTAAACCCCCAACACTTTCCTCTTCCTGGTTCCCAAAACCTTAGCAAAAATCTTGTAACCGAGCAATATTCACGTAATCGCACACGGTAATATCATTCAAAACTCGGCATTCCTTCTTTTGGGCACTAAAACCCGTGACAAACCCGTTCTTTGTGATTTCCTTCCCCATCCACCCACACTCTTTAACATACCATCAAAACCCCACCAGACAATGCCGTACACTCCCCCAATGATACCTATAAAAATCGTTTGGTATTCCTCTAAATGCCTGGGGTTTTACCCTGGCACATCCCAAAAACTGCCTCCTCCACCTCCCTACATTAATACTAGACCCTCGATATCTCTGTCACTGTCCTGCTCACTTAATACCCTATTAAACCCTTCATCCCCAAACCCGTCCCTCATCCACTCCCCCGCCAACCCTCCTCCACTCTCCCCTAAACCAAAAATCTTGCATACAAACTAATAATTTTCCGTGGTGGATAGGCCTTGACCCTCCTCAAAAGCCACCCCCCCCCCTGTACCGCCTCAATATACGGCCAAGGTGGTCTTCGCCTGCCGTACCTTAAAAAACCTCCTTAAATACAAAACCCGATGGCCTATCCCCTTAAGAGACAATCCTCCAACCCTGCCCAACTCGAATTGCCTCCAAATTTTTCATTTTGAATTTCCGCCAACCTATTTGCAAACGTTCCCATTGTCCTTCACTTCCGAGCCCCACCCGTTCCCTCTGCATGAACAGCCAATTTAAAACTGACCCTCAAGATAATTTGTAGCCATAGCTCCACTAGCCATCTCCTTTACCCTGACTTTAAAAATTTCCCAATTTCAACTTTAGAGCGGACCTCATTTCCCACCAATACTGCAAAATCCATTTCCATATTCCTAGTCTCTCCCAAAAGGATTTCACCAATCTTTCAAACCCCGTAGGGTCCCACCCTCTTCCCTAAGTAGCCTCACAATTTAATTTCCAATATCCTGCATAAACTCTAACTCCTCAACTCTCACTATGCCATCTACCCCTCAAATCTGCTATAACAGCACGTGAATCAGAAAACCCACATCGATAGTCTCACCCTCTCCCACAAACCTATTGCCCTGCCTAACATAAAATCCTACTAACCGTGCTCATAACCCCTACGAAATAAAAGTGTGCTCCACTCCATATCCCCTACTCCCAACCACATCAACCACTTCCAACGCTCGCAAAACATCCCGCAGAAACCCCCAGAAACAAACCCCGCCCTCTCGGAACCACATCACCCTTCCTAATGAACAATTCCAATCCCCCCCAATCACCGTAAAAGCAGGTAAACCTCTCAAGTGATATACCAGAACCTCGCGTACAAAATCCACCTTCACTCTAGTGTTACTAGTTTGCTGGCATGTACACACCTACAAACTAACCTCCTGGCCCCCCAAACATCCACCCTGAACACCCTCCCACCGCCCCCCCCCTCCCCCCAACCCAGGATACGCAAAGGACTGGTCTCCTTTACACGCCACACCACACCTCCTTTCAACCTCAAAGCATCACATGTAAACAACCTATAAAACCTTTCAACAACAACTCACACCTAACCTATATGGTTATTTCCTGCAAAAAAACAGACAAAAAATTCAATACTAAATCTCCTCATAAATACCCCCTCTAACCAACCCCTCTGACCTCGGTTTTAAGACCGTTTACCATTGAAAGTTACACAACCTGAATTTACAAGAATGGCGGCTTACCCCTGTGCCGCTGGGCTTACTTGGTCACTCCTTCATAGGTCTCGTCTTCTCTATCAATCCCTCGTCCTGCCCCTCCAACCCCTCCCTGTCCCTTCCACCTAGCTTCCCATTTGCCCCCCCCTTTTCCTATTCCCTGACTTGCCTTTGCTACCTACAGCGCCCACATCTTCTTCCCAGCCTCTGCGGCTGGTGTGAGGCTTCGTCCAAGTCTGATGCCCCCGCTATCCGCTCTAGCGGGGAGCTACCCTCTACACACATTTCTTCTGCAAACCACATCTTCTTGATGGACCTCCACCACCACCATTGCTCTCCTTTCGAACCTCACTCAAGTCTTCTCTCCTTACCCGCTTCTGTTCATTTGGCGCATCACCTTGTCGTCGACCTGACAACATCACATTCACTTTTCCGGTGTCAGAGGGGGGGGGGGGGGGGGGGGGGGGTCACCCATGGCTTCCGACTCTCCTTCCAAAAAATCCATTGCAGCACATTTGCTAACAGCCCAGAGTGTACCAAAACTCCCGAGCGTCGGCTGAAGGACTGACTCTGGGCATTATGCTAACGGCCTGTCTGAGGCAGTGGCGGAGGGGGGGGGGGGGGGGGGCGATATTCCTCTCCGCCGCCCGTTTCCCTTACTGTAGTTGTTCACCACCGTCTCCAAAAAAAACATACCACGCTCTGGCCCTGTCGACCTCCTTCACAAACCATAGGCCTGTACCGCCGGCTTTATCCACTTCACAAATGCTTCCGCATGAACATCCGTGTGCTTCATAATGGGCTGATATCGCACATATGGGTAAGGCTGTCTCTGAGCGCCTTGAGGCCTCGTGGCCGCTGTCTCCTGGGGCATTGTGCCGACCAATGTGGGCTTCATAGTGAAAGAAGTCACATCAAACGTGTGCACGTTCTTCCTCTGACCGGCTGCCGGCCCGCATAGTGTAGCATAAAATCCTGTGTTCTATGGATATATGGCTGATGGTAGCATATGAGTGGTTAATTCGGGTCTCCCTCATGGGTCAATTTTCAAGATGTGAAGGATCGCTTTACCTAGGCTATACGCCGCGCGTCATAAGCACAGTGCGCGCTGCAGTCTAGCAACATGTTGCGCATGCTCGTACGAGTGGTACAGTTCCAATAAGGCGCACAGTAGCTGAACACATCTTTGTTAGGCTAGTATGCTGTTGCCTCAAAAAGGGTACACTTCACTTTACCTTGCACCCAGAGGATTGAAAATAGCTTAGATCAGCATCAGTGGCAAGCATACTTGCCAACTGGGGGCCGAATTGATACTGCTGACGTGGTTTCGATTGGGGGGCCCGTCGTTCTTATGAAACTCGATGCTAGCGATGGTAGAGTAGATGAATCAGGGGCACCCCCTCATGAGGAACTTCAGCACGAAGTATCGGGGCCATTGACCATTTCCATTCAGTGGGGCCACGGAGCCATACAGCTCTTCATTGGGGATGGCCATAAACAGTCCCTGATAATGCTTGTCAGGAGTAAGCGTTCATCGTGTCATTTGGGCTATAAAGATCGCTTCTATACCAGCTGAAGTGCGAGACTTATTTATGGGCGCCGGTACAGTCGGTCCGCCATTCTGTGCTAATGCTATGTTTTCCTCACCAGGTGGCGTGGCAGATAGAACCTGTAGAAGCGTCCTCGTCACACCTATATTGAAATGTATAGTTCCCGCAGTTCGCAGCAGTGTCCTAGAGACGAATGTGTTGCGACCTATGGCTGTAGTTGGTTTGAGAGTAGAAATGGATTTGGAAGGGAGGGGGGTTCCGGGAGGGTATTGTATATTGAACAGGGGGGGTTCATAAGCGTTTTATAAGTGAGTCAGATAGAGTGGGGTTGGAAAGTTGTATAAGTGAGGTTAGAGGTGGTAAGAGGCAGTTTTTTTTTTTTTTTTTTTTTTTTTTTTGGTTTTTTTTTGGGGGGGGGGGGGGGGGGGTGTTTTTTTTTTTTTTTGTTGTGTTTTTTTTTTTTTTTTTTTTTTTTTTTTTTTTTTTTTTTTTTTTGTTTTTGTTTTTTTTTTTTTTTTTTTTTTTGTTTTTTTTTTTATTTTATAAAAGAAAAAGGAAAAGAAAAAGTAAAAAGAAAAAATAAAAACAAATTAATAAAAAGAAAAATAATAAATAAAATTGGGGGGGTTTTTTTTTTTCTCTAGTTTTCGGGAAGAGTAGCGCGTGGAAAACACCAGGGATAGACAGCTAATCATTTGAAGTCGCCAAAAAAATGATTTTTATAGGAGCAACATTGGGGGTGTATAGAGGCAGTGTTTTGTTAGTGGCTATTAGGAGCGCAATATGTTAGACCTAGGAGGAGTTGGGAGCATATCGCTGAAATAGTAATCTGGGTGTCATAGTTTTTGGCGCACAAAGAAGGGGGGGGGGGTTAGAGAGTTTGAATGCTTACCGTGTGCAATATCTCTTGATTGGTTGCGCTGATTACCAAGGTTTTGCGAAAATTTTGGGTTAATAGACGTGAAGAAGTGTCAATGGGGTCGGTGAATACTCAATGGGGGACAGTTTTTGTATCCCATCTCCGGGGGGGGGAGGAGTATGCGTGTTAGGTCATGGTGTCGATATTGCCGATGTCCTGAGGGTAGGTAATAAGGGAGGTATTCTAGGATCTTGATTGGGAGAAGAAGCTTAATGATTATGTGGAATGGGAATTTTGATAATGAGAGTATGGTGAAGAATGGGTTTTGAGGAGAGGTGTGGTTGGGATGTGGTGATGGACTTTGTATGAAGAATGGTCATCAATGAGAGTGACAGGTAGAATGGGGAGGTTGGGTAGGTCAGTAAGGCTATGGGAAGAATGGTGGGGTGATGGGAAGGGTTTAAGGCAGGTGGGGGTGTGCGGGCATTCTCCTCATATACTCTTTTGCTGTATGGGCAGAATCGCTTTCTATGTTCGTGGTTGACGTGGATGGGAGGTTGGGGGAGAGTGGAGAGATATTGGGAGGAATATTGTTTGTTTATGTAAGAATGATTAGCAACTGTTTTACTTGAATAGATTGAAGATTTAAGACAAATGGAAGGGTAACTTGATTCATTTTTGAGGTGAATGCTAGCTGGATGAGAGTTAATAGGCAGAGAATGCAGGCACGGTTGTTGGAGGTAGGTTCCTTGGGTGAGGGAAGGGAAACTTGGGGAGGAGTTTGGTTGGATAGACTGTAGATAGTGGCTAAGATTTGTTGGGATTTTGTTTTTGGGCAGATGCAGCAGGAGTAGGGCAGGAGGGTTAATTAGACAGGTGGTAAAGGAGCAGGAGGCGTTGAAGTTAGGCTGAGGGGTCTAAGGGCGCGGGATGTAACGGCTTAGGCATCTAAAGGGTTGTGGTGGTAAATACGGCTGAGTTTATAGTAATGGTGTGGGGAGTGTGAGCGAAGAAAATTTACGGTACGCAGGCATTAGAATGAAGTCAGGAATTATGGAAATGCAGAGTAGAGAAGGGTTTCTTAAGGTATGTGTGGGGCTTATGGGAGGGCGTGGTTGGGCAAAGATGTAGTAATGACTGCGGTAAGGCAGGAGGACTGGGATTGATTGCATTAGGGTCTAGGGTGAAGGCGCTATATGTGAAGCAGAGGTATATTTGGGCAGGCGGGGGAAAGGGGTCTTCGGTGGGGGAGGTGATGGGGGATATCCGCAAATGGTGGGGTGGCAGGGACTTAGTGGAGTGTGAAGACATGTTGCGGTTTATGTTAAAGGTATGCAATGTTAAAAAACTCAAGGTAAAACGGTTAGTGGGTGTGGGTCGTCGTCAGGAATTAATGCAAGGGATGGCAGTGTATCCCACATGTGATTGGAGAGTGATATGGGTGGAATTTAGTAAATTAAGAATACCGGCAAGAGCGAGGGAATTAGTATATAGATTTCTTATGGGGACGTTAGCATCGAAAGAGGTGCTAAGACGAATGGGTTTTGTGAAAGAGGCGTCATGCGCTTTTTGTGGGGAAGTTGAAACGGCTTTTCATGTAGTATATTTTGTTCTGCATTGGAGGTGGTAAGATTGTGGTTGAAGAGGGTTTTTCTTTTTATTGGGGGGGGGGGAAAGATATCACCCCTTAGGGCTTTAATGTTAGATATGGAAGGGGTACCCAAAGAGGTGGGAAGGGCTATCAGATATGTAATAGTTGATTACTTGTATGTTTCTTGGGGGATGAGGGAGTGGAGGGGAACATTAGGATAAAAGCGTTGGCGGCGAGTTTTTATAGGACAGCATAGTAGGAACAAACAATTATATGGGGAAGGTGGGTAATTAGTTTTCCGGAGGGATATCGTGGACTTACTGTTGAACGTTTACCTCCGTTTGAGTATGGGGTGAGAGGCAAGGGGTTGGTCTCTTCAGTGGTGCGCCCTCTTGTGTGATTGGAAGCCTGGTGAGGTATGGTTGATTGGTTTGCACGGTGGTTGATGTGGGTAAAGTTTATTGTAGGAGTATGTAGACCTTATGAATTTTTGTAAAATCACAGAGTCAAAAGTTATGTGATTTTCGGTTTTTTTCCCTTATTGTTATAAGAATCATTTTATATAGGAGGTTTATATTTATATGTAAAATGTGAGGTTATGTCTTATATATTTTTAATCTGAAGATAGATTTAGCCTTGTCATACACCTCTTTTTTTATTATTGTATTGAATATGTACATTATGCACTATGTACGAAAATAATAAGTATTTGATGGGTTTATTATACCCCTTATTTTGTATGGAAGGTCCTATTATATATTGAGTGTTAATCAGTAACATTAACTTTGTGTATGAGTAGGGTGTTTGGGGGAACCAATGTCTTTGGTATAATTCTATCATAAATTGTAATATTTAGTTTATTTGCAGACAAGTCATTTAGCGATTTATTTCTATGTATGATTTAGTTTGTTCTTATGAATAAGTGCACATACACGTATGTGTATATGCATGCGTATATGTATACATATATGATTGCAGGACTCGTTCCTACATGTCTTATAATGACCCTGACTGTTTTTGTTTGGAAGTCTGCTGGGTTGGGTTATTTTTAGTAGAAATTGTTTTCAATGACCATTCATTAGGAAATTAATGTATGTTATTTAGAATGGGGACTGTACATACGGGGGGGGGGTAGAAGTGTCAGCTGTGTCGGCACTGGCAATAATGAGTATTGTAAAGGAGGGTTTGAAGGTTATGTGGATTAATAATATATAAATAACAAAGTGGAAAAAATAATGCAGATTGTAGGTTTGGGTTTTCCTTGGTTATAATAATAATGATGAATATTGTTATGTTATCTTGTGTAATCTTACTTAACATAGTTACATTGGATGTAATGTATATGGGATGAGGGACAGGTGTGACAACACAACGTTAATCGTCTGTGTTCATTTAGACAATGGGATTTATAATTTTGAGTAAGAACTGATAATGTGTTCTTTTATCTATTTAATGTATTGTGTTGTTTTAAATAAAAATATAAAAAAAAAAAAATTTTATATTGATAATAATATTGATAAGTAATCAAAAT
>NW_026506922.1:0-17116 GCF_026875155.1 Cherax quadricarinatus | reverse complement strand
ATCAGAGCTTGGAGTAGGTAGTCATCTGGCTGTGCTTGGAGTTTGAGGGCAGTCTTCACTTCAATCGGTAATTTTTCAGTTTGTAGGGATCACTGTTTGTTTATCTTGGGTCATACTGGTTCTATGTACATTAGTGCAGTTATGATTGCAATTAGGGCATCATAGAAGAGTTGATGGGCTCTGCAGGTGATAAAATGACAGAGCTTGCTGCCTCTGCAGATGTTTCACTCTACCCTTTGGCTAATCTTTTTAACATATCACTACAAACTGGCATAGTGCCTGATAAGTGGAAAATGGCAAATGTAATACCTATTTACAAGGCAGGTGACAGGTCCTTAGCTTCAAACTATAGACCAATAAGCCTTACCTCCATATGGGGAAAATTTATGGAATCAATAATTGCTGAAGCAAATCGTAGCCATCTTCATAGACATAAACTGATAAATGAATCTCAACACGGTTTTACTAAGGGGCATTCCTGTCTTACGAATTTACTAACTTTTGTCGCTAAGGTGTTTGAGGAGGTAGATCATGGTAATGAATATGATATTGCATATATGGACTTCAGTAAGGCTTTCGATAGAGTTCCACATCAGAGACTTCTCAGGAAACTTAAGGCACACGGAATAGAAGGAGAAATTTTTTCCTGGGTAGAGGCGTGGTTGACAAATATGCAGCAAAGAGTTTGCATAAATGGGGAGAAATCAGAATGGGGGCACGTCACAAGCAGTGTTCCACAGGGGTCAGTGTTGGGCCCTTTGTTCACAATTTACATAAACGATATAGATGAGGGAATAAATATCGACATAAGCAAATTTGCTGATGACACCAAAATAGGCCGTCCAATTCATTCTATTGAGAACATTAGTGCACTCCAGCATGATTTGAATAGACTGATGCAGGGGTCGGAGAAGTGGCAGATGCAGTGGTCGGAGAAGTGGCAGATGCAGTTTAATATAGACAAATGCAAAGTGCTAAATGTTGGACAGGACAATAACCAAGCCACTTATAAACTGAATAGTGTAGATCTTAATACTACTGACTGCGAAAAGAATTTAGGAGTTCTGGTTAGCAGTAATCTGAAACCAAGACAACAGTGCATGAGTGTTCGCATTAAAGCTAACAGAATCCTTGGCTTCATATCAAGAAGTATAAATAATAGAAGTTCCTCTGGTTGTTCTTGAACTCTTATCCTTGGTTAGGCCTCATTTAGGTTATGACTGCTCCAGTTCTGGCACATATTACAGAATGCGATATGTAAATCCTCTGGAAAACATACACGAGCGAGGATGACAAAGTTGATCCCTGTCATCTCTGTAATTCTTCCTATGAGGACACTCCCTGTGGGCCCTAAATCTGCACTTCTAGAAATGGCATTAGAATTAGGGAGGATTTATTTGATTGAGGTGTATAAATGGTAATCAGGAATAAATAAAGGGGATGTATAATAAGATGCTGAAAACATCCAGCCAAGACAGGACTCGCAGCAATGCTTCAAGTTGGAAAAAGTTTCAGATTCAGGCAAGAGTTTCAGGAAGCACTGGTTGGTATAGAGTGTGGATGCAGTGGAACAGATCCGAGTACCGTCATAGACACTAAGACGTGTAGTTTTAAAAATAGGATTTGGATTATAAATACATGTGTGGGTGTGGCGTGGATGTGAGATGGACCTGACTAGCTGGGGCTGACAGGTCTAGTAACCATGACTTCAATCTTAAGTGGAAGAGGACTGACTAGGTGGTCATTGTTCTACGGCTGTGGGGATCAAGAGGGTGGCGGTAGCATGGACTGCCTTTGCATGTGGTCAGTTAGCATGTGTGCCAGTGTTACCTTCTTTTGTTACGATTAATAAATTAACACAACTTGATCTACACGAAGTTCATTGAACATTGGCAAAATCGACATTCCACTACTTTGAGCTCAATTTCAAGGTACTTTTTCATCTTCAAACCAATTCAAAATCATATCTATTTCTGTAATATAGCTTCCATTATATCAAATGAGACAAAAAATACGAGAGTGAATACAACCATAAAAAACCATACGAAAATATAACGCAAAAAGTGGTTAATGGTAAGTGTTCTCCTTATTTATCGTCCGTTTTTTTCATTTTTGGTGTACATTAAGAGCATTCTTTCCGTCATACATTGCTACACGTTTCATTAAGATAGCCCAACAAACAAATGCAAAAGAAATATTTACAAACATCATATTGGCAAGCCCAAGCAGTACTGGAAATAAATCACTTTGTCTGACATTTTTGGGTTATAACAGGTTCTTATACATATGCTCTTGTGTGTTAATCTATGCAACTGTATCTGTGTTTACCTGAATAACTTATTTATTTATCTTACTTTCTATTTTGTAGTCTGAGTACAACGAACTGCCTAGTCAACTATTTCAACTACAGGTCCACCTTCAGAAAATTCCGGCAATCAGTTATTTGTTCCTTACAGTTTATTCGGCACTAATTTTGGCTAGATAATTTCAATTTCCCGGGTTGCCCCACCAACCTGCTGCGTAATGTTTGGGCGCTACTTTGCTGCTAAGTCATTCTAATTTCTTTTTCACATCTTATTGTTATGACCTGCTTACTTTAGCCCTAGCCATGGTTCCAAGAATAAAAGAAATGCTTCTAATTTATGTAACGCACCTACACGTACATTATCCATTAAAGATAAGGTGGCTCTGAAAGGCCACTGTCGGTAGTCATGATCTCAGTCTCATGATGCAGGAGAATATGCTTTTTTATTACAGCTAAATATCAACATACAGCTTATTTGCCTATCTAAATGATCTATTAGACATAATAAACTATATAAATAACATAAACCATTAAATACTCAGAAATAAATAAGATTGGCACAATAACGAGCAGTTCGAACGGAAGGTATGAAGAGGATATGGTTTACAAACCCATTCTCCTTATCCTTCTCTGGTGGCTTATATTACAGAAAACGGGGTGTAGTGAGCGGACTAACTGTGATTTACACTTGTAGACTCCACATAAACTGAACAAAAAATTATTTTCTCTCTATAGATTTATCACACATAGCAGCATATGTGAGAGTAACTAGGATAACCCAAAAAAGTCAATGTGGCTTATTTTAGTCCTGGCTTGGGTTAGCCATATATGATTTTTTGGTAAATTTCGATTCCCAGCCAGGTAGAAACTTAGGCAAGTAAGTAAGTAAGTTATTCAGGTATACACAAATACAGTTACATAGTATTATCATAATAGCAGATTGTGTAGAGAACCTAGGAACAAAACGTCGACCCAGAGTGACTTATTTTCCATTGGGTTCGGCAGGCGGACTTGAGTCCTGGAGATGGAAGTACAGTGCCGGACACTCTAAAGGAGACGGTGGTGTTAATGTTGACAGTTTAACAACTGTAGTGGTAAAGCACCCTTTGGCAAGACAAGTGGACGATGATAGTGAATGATGGGTGAGGTAAGTTTTTCTTTTTCGGGCCAACCCTGCCTTGGTGGATATCGGCCGGTGTGATAATAAAAATAAATAATATATTTTATGGTATTTTACTATAATGAAGGAAAAACATCTTATTATACTAAAAAGACTAATACACGAGGCGTCACTTAAGACTTTCTACAATACGAGGGTCATTACTAGGATTAGGTAAAATTTACACGTATGTTAGCTTAAAAATAGAAATCATTCCCCTCCCCTTTCTGTAGCTACATTATCAGGACAAATTTTCGGCACTCTTCTTGAAACTGAGTTCATGCTATGACTGGCTTTGACATGTGGGAGTAGTCTGGTTCCATTCCTTTATTGCTGCCTACAATAAAAGGTGTTTGAAGCCTGGCCATTGAATGTGGGTTAATACAAGTTGTGCTCTTCCCCCTAGTACTAATGATTGCTTTGGTTACCCAACCTTGACAAAATTGACAGCAGATATCTGGACACTGTTGTGAGCAATTTTTTAAACATGTTTAAGCTTCAGTTGTTTTCTCTGTCTTCAACATTTTTCAGCATATCAACTGCTAGTAATTCCTACCTGGCCTACTTGTTCTCCTTGGTCCAAGCCCCCAGGAATGATATTTACGGTTTTGTTCTGGTGATTTGTCTGTCTTATCTTTACAGTTTTTTTGTCAATGGCAGAGTAACATGAGAGCAAGGTAATCCACCTTATGGCATTGTTAGGGCTTGACATCGGTCCTGCAAGCATCAGTAGGTAGACACTGTGCTTGTCTTTACAGGAATTTCAGTCTGGCTTTCGCTTTCTTTATACGCTGTTCCCTATCAATTCTCCTGACATGCATGGGTCAAAGAGGGATTCCCGATATTTTACTGATGAACCAAGTGATGCGCTCACTATTACACTGGACATTAAAATATATACCTTTCAGTTTATGTTTCATACCCAAAGGAATGGCTTCTGTTTTCTCGAGTGTAATGATAGTTTGTTGTCTACTAACCCTTTGCTGACAGGACTCCAGTTCAAAGTATTAAATCATTAGCTATATATCTGTGGGGTGGGTCTTTAGACCTGACACTAACAGGGCTTGTTCATCTGCATACAGTAGGAGTTTGCACTTTGACACTGATAGGCATGTCATTTACATAACATAGAATAATTAAGGGACCCAGAATACTTACCTTGGGGATCTCCACATGCTATCTGGCAGGGGTTCTGATTCTCAATTTTGTGATTTTGGAACAATTTGCCTCTGTGCTTAAGGTAGACTTAAACAGTCTACAGGACCTATACCGATAGCCTGAAGTTTCTTAATAATATATTGTGAGTTGACATTTCGAAATGGCTTTTTGCAGGTCTAAGGTTACCATTTACCTATGTGGTTCCCTCTTTGACATTCAGTTCTCAGGTAATCCATCAGATTAAAACTTTGGATGGTTCGGTTGAGAGGAAGATCTTCTAAAGCATGATTGTTAGCTATAGAGAATGTGTTGTCATTAACGTTTACTTAACCTTTGAGGGTAGGAAGGCCCTCTCGAAAACTCGTTATCAGAGGGTTCGGCCAAATTTTAAAAAAAAAAAAATTATTTTATCTTATGAAAAGATAGAGATTTTTCCCGATCATAACGACACAAAAAGTTTGAAATATGATAGAAAACTTACGGAAATTATGCTCTCGCCATAGTTTGCGGTCTCGGCGATGGTTTACGGATCGGCGATTTTGCCACTTGAGCCCCATTTTCGGCCAATTTCACTGTTCTAGTCGACAAAAAACATGAATATTTCGCTAGAAAACTTCCATTTTTTCTATCGAATGTGCAAGAAACCATAGACCATGTTTTTATAAACATCAATACATATCCGTACAGTGGTCAGATTTAGGCAATTTTGCCAATTTCACACAATTTTCAAAAGTTGCCAATTTCGGAATAGGGTCCAGAATAAACAAGAAAGACATTCCGGCCACTAAAATGACATTTCCTCTAGTCATTAGTCCGTCTCAAGGCCCTCTTATATTCTTTTGCTTTCCACTTTGATTTTTTATTCTCACAATTAAATTTAAAGATTTACTGTTTATGCAGACTACTGCATTAGGAAAGAAAATGGTTATAAATATTATTGGTCGCACTTGTGAAAGATTATTAGACTCCCACCCCCCCCCCCCCACCAGGTTGACGTTGTATTGCACGATTGGCACGATTTGTTTACTTTTGAGGTTTGGTAAAATCGAAACATTTCTGCTAACTTGGAAGCCTCAATTTCCAAGGCACCTTTCATTGTAAAACCAGTCAAAATAATCTCAATTTCAGTATTATGTCTTCCATTCTATAAATGTGACCAAGTAACTAGAAATACAAACAATAAAATACTATACGATAATACACTGCAAGTCGTGATTTATTAAAAAAAAAATGGAAAAAGTTTTTTTTTTTCATTATGCACCGTGTGCTGCAGGGTTTTTTTTTAGACTGTGCACACTGACGACAATAAGACCCATTTTTCATATGAAGGCCTACAGTTTCTCCACTAGATTTGAGGTCGTGATTTATGAGTACTAGTACGTCAAAAACCCTACGCGTAAGAGTAATAGGTAGACGTAAACCCTCAAAGGGTTTAACTACTTGACGAAGTTCACAACCCTCTAGAATTTTAGATATGATTCTGAGTATATAACAGGCCTATAGTAGCTGACATCAGACCTACTATTTTTATTGATGTTAGGAGTAAACTCTGGCCTCTTGACAACACCCATCCGGGACGGTAGTAGTGGTGGATTTGATAGATTATAATGTGAGCAATAGTGTTTGACAGTTCAGAAGCACCATCTTTTAGACATTAGACGGGATTGTTATACAGGGCCTGTGTTCTTAGTATGGGTTTACCGGCTTAGTTCTTTTTGATTAAGTCATGAGAATACTTCTTACTTGTTGACAACTGTTTGGGGTTACCTTATTTGGTATAGTATGTTTCTTTACACGTGATGTCTATGAAGTACATCGTAAAGGGGTACTGGGTGTTAGTCTGACTAGTGTGGGTGTTATTCTAGAACACGGACCTATTTTCTTGAAATAATCTCTGCATAACAAGCGGCATTTCTATATAGTAGTATGTCATGATGTTCAGATAGGCCTGTATACTTGTATGTACGTGTAGTAAATAAAGATTTTTTATTTATTATTATATTATTTTTATTATTTTTCTCAATTGTTTTGATGGGTTATCGTTACTGAAATTGGGCCTATTGTATGATGGAAAGATAATTCTTAACATACACCTACAAAATGATAGAAATCAAACCATAATAGCGGAGTTCACGTTGCGGTATATTTTTGTTGGCTTTTATGTTTTTTTCTTTTTTTTTCGGTTCATTTGTAAAATGAAAGACTTTAAAACAGAAATGATATGTTTTTGATTGCTTTCTGATGAAAGTCCCTTGAAATTGCGACAGTAGCGAAAATGTTTATTCTTTGAAAGCTCTTTTTACCTGTCGCCTCCCGCCCAAATTCCAATACGGAGTCAAGAATGGTTGTTATTTATAAATTATTACAATAATGCAGCGTTGAAAACAGTAAATCTTCTTTTTTTTGTAAAAAAAAAATTTTTAAAGGTAAGCAAGAGTAAATAAGGGGGGCCCTGGACCCCGGTAATAAACCAGGAGAAATGTTATTTTAGTGAGGAAGTACATTGTTTATTCTGGCCCCTATTTAAAATTGGATCTGTTGAATTGGCCAAAATTCCCAAAATTTTGACCAACCAGGGGTAGTTGAAATAGTGAATGGTTGGTTTCTTGTATCATTTAAAAGATAGGTAAAATGTTTTTTTAGGTATACCAAATAGTTTACATAGATTTAATAGCGCGTATGTTAGAGAACCCGGGGTAACTCAAAAAAGTAAAAGTGACTTATTTCCGGTCCTGGTTGGGTTGCCAATATGTTTTTTGGAAATTTTTCTTTTCTGGTTGTTTGTTGGGCTACTTTTTGAAACTTGGGCAATGTATGGGGAAAAGTTGCTCTTAAGTACAACAAAAAAAAAAAAGATGGCGGTAAATGAGGGAGTTCACTTTCAGCCATTGCCCCTGTTTGGGGGTATATTTTCTTTGGGTTTTTTTTGGTTGTTTTTTTTTTTTTTTGGGTCTCTTTGATAGAATGGAAAGATTTTTACAGAAATAGACAGTTTTGATTGTTTCATTTTGAAAAGTCCCTTGAAACTGGCTCAAAAGTAGGGAAATGTTGATTTTTGCCGATGTTCAATGAACTTTGTATAAGTAAGTTGGTTAATTTTAAAAGTGTTTCTAACCAAACCATTTGTAATCCAAAACTCAGTAATCTGGCACATAAGGCCCCCAATGATGCGGATTTGTGGGGGGCCCTTTCCCAAATAAAGTGGTCAGAAATTTGGAAAATTTGGGCCCAATTTCAAAAAAATTTCAACAGATGCCAATTTAAAAATAGGGACAAAATAACAAGGGCAGACTTCCTGGAACAAAAATAACATTTTCTTGTTTATTGTCATGGCCCCAAGGCCCCTTCTTCCCTTACTTTGTTACCTTTTGGGAATTTTTTCACAAAAAAAATAGATTTTGTTTATGCAGACTCTGGATTATTGTAAAATTGTATAATAATGTCAACCATTTTGACTGCGTATTGGAATTGGATGGAGGCGCCAGTTTAGACAGTGAATTTTGTTTATCTTGAATATCAAAGAATCAAAAATTTCCCCTACTGTGAGCGCAATTCAAGGTACTTTTCATGTGAAAGCAATCAAAATATATTGTTTCTGTAATTTACTTCATTTATAAATGAGACCAAAAAAGAGAATACAACCAAAAACCATCAAAAATATACCCTAAGCTGCGTAATGGCTGAAAGTGAATCCCTTTTTGTGGTCTGATTTTTCTTTTTGGTGTATGTTAGAAGCATCTTTCCATATACTTTTCCAAGTTTCGTAAGTAGCCAACAAACAACTGAGAGAAAAAAATAATAATAATAATAATATAAATTTTTTTACTAAATATATGTCAGGGATACAGGCCTGCTGACATCAGTGACATATATCTAGGTGGCCCGGTGGCCTGGTGGTAAAGCTCCCGTTCACACCGGAGGGCCCCGGGTTTTGATTCCGGCGGGTGGAAAAATTTCGACCATTTCCTTCACTGTTGTCCTGTTCCCTAGAGCAAACAGGTACTGGTGTTAGTCGTGGTGTGGGTAGCATCCTGGGGGACAAAATTGAAGACCCCCAAAGGAAATAAGTTAGACGTCCTCGTGACTCACTGACTTTCTTGGGTTACCGGGTGGCTAACCCTTTGGGGTTAAAAAATCCCAACGAAATCTTATCTTATATAGAAAGCCCTTGTTATGCTAAGCATTAGGAAATTTTGGCAGAGTCCAGGAAAACCCCCCACCAGCGACTAACACCCCGGTACCGTTACTGATGGGGAAAACAGAAACAGGGTAAGAAAATGTCCCTGTTTCTATTGGTGGGAATGGAATATTTTCCAAAAATCATTAAAAAAAGAAATTGTGGTTCTTGAGATCTGTCAAAACACATTCCATTAAGAAAAAAAAAGAGAAGATGTAAACTAGAAAGAGAAGACGCTCCCTATCAGTGAAAGAAAAGGGGTCACGAGCTGCGGAGAGGGGGCCATTTTAACTGAAAAATGAAGGGGGGCACGGTCAAGAATTGCAAATATCGAAATTCAAGCTGAAGGAATTTACAGGAGACAAGAATCAGAGGAAGAACTAAAAGCCATAAAGGAAACTAAAAAAAAAAAAAAATACTTCTCTCTTATGCCAAATCTAAGGAAAAAACAACATCCATTATTGGGTCCCTGTTTAGGAAGGATGGGACATACACAGATGACAGCCAAGAAATGAGTGAGACATTAAAGCCCCCAATACGACTCAGTGTTCAGCGAGCAGCTGCCCAAAATAAGGGGTCGACAGTCAAATGAATCTTTATGAACGAACCCAAAATTTGGACGTCTCAAAATCAAAAGATATTTTTCCTAACTCCACAACACTTTGAAAAAGCAATAATGACTTGCCCATGCACTCTGCCCCGGGCCCAAACTCATGGAACTCCATGTTCATCAAAAATTGCAAGAAGCTCCTATTCTGTGCCTTCAGCAGTCTATGGAGAGGGAGCATGGACACAGAGGTCATCCCCCCACACACACACTAAAAAAAACAACAGACATAGCCCCCCTCCACAAAGGTGGTAGTAAATCAACTGCAAAGAACTACAGACTTATAGCACTAACATCCCAATCTAAAAATCTTTGAGAGGGTTCTGAGAAGCAAGATCCCCAAACCCACCTAGATCCCCATCAATTACAAACCAGGACAACACGGGTTTAGAGCAGGTCACTCCTGCCTGTTCCAGCTACTGGACCAAACTATGACAAAGTCCTGGATGCTGTTGGGGGTAAACAAAATACAAAATGTAGTATAAAACAGACTTTGCAAAAGCTTTCGACAAGTGTCGCCATGGTGCAATAGCACACAAAATGCGTGATAAAGGGAAAAACAGGAAAAGTTGGAAGATGGATCTAAAATTCCTGACAAACAGAACACAAAGAGTAATAGTAAACAGAGTAAAGTCTCAGGCAGCCATGGTGAAAAGCTCTGTTCCCCAAGGCACAGTACTCACTCCCCTTCTATTCCTCATCCTCATTTCTGACTAGACAGAGATGTAAGCCAAATTTGCTCCGTGTCTTCCTCTGCGGATGACACCCAGATTTTCCATGGCAGTGACCTCCATCAAAGGCCAAGACTCCAAGCAGACATCAACCCAAAACTTCAAAAGGGCCATCAAAACAATATGAAGTTCAACAAGGAGAAATTTTCAACTACTCAGATATGGAAAACTTGAGGAAATTAAAAATGTATCAGGGTATACGACAAATTCTAACCATACAATAGGGCAAAAAAGAAATGTGAAGGACTTGCGAGTGATAATGTCAGAGCATCTCACCTTCAAAGACCACAACAACGTATCTGCCTCATCTGCTAGGAAAATGATAGGATGGATAATGAGAACCTTCAAAACTAGAGATGCCAAGCCCATGATGATCCTCTTCAAATCACTTGTTCTCTCTAGGCTGGAATATTTATTATCACACCGGCCGATTCCCACCAAGGCAGGGTGGCCCGAAAAAGAAAAACTTTCACCATCATTCACTCCATCACTGTCTTGCCAGAAGGGTGCTTTACACTACAGTTTTTAAACTGCAACATTAACACCCCTCCTTCAGAGTGCAGGCACTGTACTTCCCATCTCCAGGACTCAAGTCCGGCCTGCCGGTTTCCCTGAATCCCTTCTAAATGTTACTTTGCTCACACTCCAAGCACGTCAAGTATTAAAAACCATTTGGGTCTCCATTCACTCCTATCAAACACGCTCACGCATGCCCGCTGGGAAGTCCCAAAACCTCGCACACAAAACCCCCTTTACCCCTCCCTCCAAACCCTTCCTAGGCCGACCCCTACCCCGCCTTCCTTCCACTACAGACTGATAACTCTTGAAGTCATTCTGTTTCGCTCCATTCTCTCTACATGTCCGAACCACCTCAACAACCCCTTTCCCCAGCCCTCTGGACAACAGTTTTTGGTAATCCGCACCTCCTCCTAACTTCCAAACTACGAAATTTTCTGCATTATATTCACACCCCACATTGCCTCAGGGCATGGGCATCTCCACTGCCTCCCGCCTTCTCCTCGCTGCAACATTCATCACCCCGCTTCACACCATATAAGAGCGTTGGTAAAACTATACTCTCATACATTCCCCTCTTTGCCTCCAAGGACAAAGTTTTTTGTCTCCACAGACTCCTAAGTGCACCCCTCACTCTTTTTCCCCATCAATTCTATGATTACCTCATTTTTTCATAGACCCATCCGCTGACACGTCCACTCCCAAATATCTGAATACGTTCACCTCCTCCATACTCTCTCCCTCCCCAAACTGATATTCAATTTTTCATCACCTAATCTTTTGTTATCCTCATAACCTTACTCTTTCCTGTATTCACCTTTAATTTTCTTCTTTTGCACACCCTACCAAATTCATCCACCAATCTCTGCAACTTCTCTTCAGAATCTCCCAAGAGCACAGTGTCATCAGCAAAGAGCAGCTGTGACAACTCCCACTTTGTGTGTGATTCTTATCTTTAACTCCACGCCTCTTGCCAAGACCCTGCATTTACTTCTCTTACAACCCATCTATAAATATATTAAACAACCACGGTGACATCACACTCCTTGTCTAAGGCCTACTTTTACTGGGAAAAAAAATTTTCCCTTTTTTCCTACATACTCTAACTTGAGCCTCACTATCCTCGTAAAAAAAATCTTCACTGCTTTCAGTAACCACCTCCTTTCACCTTACACTGCAACATCTGCCACATTGCCCCCCTATCCCTGTCATACGCCTTTTTCCCCAGCTAACACATGATCTATGTCAAGTATAGGCAACAGAGACATTTCCCTGCTCCATGGGATATTACCCCATTCCAAACTACCATTCCTCCATTTCCCCCCAAAACTCTTCTTAAATCACAACCAAAGCTTTGTCTTGAAGCCAAACATGATGCCTTAAGCTGTATTGGATAACTTAGTCACACAGAACACTCTTTCACAAATTATTTGCTGCATAGCCCTTGTGGCTTAGCGCTTCTTTTTGATTATAATAATAATAATAATCACAAATTATTTACGTTGATGGTTCTGTTCACCAGTCCATTGGTGCAGCTGGTAGTGCTGCTGTCATACAGAGTGATGGCTCTCATAAAGAAATTGGAACACGCATCAGTAACTGGGCCTCTATCCTTCAAACAGAATTGTTTGCCATACTCCTTGCACTCAAATGCGTCCATGTATCTAAGGTTGACACTTTAATTGTAACTGATTCTCTGTCATCCATAAATGCTCTCAACTCATAAAGTATAAATTGTGGCATGCTTGTGGCAGAAGCCAGACATAGGTATGATAAGATTGTGGACAGTGGAGTCAGAGTGCACATGCTGTGGATTCCATCTCAACATTGGACTTCAATGCAGATAGAACCTGATAAATGGCTAAGCTGTATACTTTCAAGAGGGGGTAGATTACAATCTTGGGTTGTCTTTAGCAGTGAGAACAATAATACGCACAGAACTCAAATTGAACTTTTATTGACTTAAGACCTTTAGGGAGATTTGGCACAAGTCAGTCCATCTATCATCCATTCCATCATGCAGAGGAGCCACATGTCTATGGTGCATCCCAACAAGATAAACGACTCTGGGATTCCACTGACTGCCCGGCTCCGGCTGTGTTACAAGTATCTATGCGAGGTAAAATCACCGCACCAGATGTAGACCCAAACTAAATGTAAACTTTGCCAGATGGACTATTGTCACACCTTGCGTCATTATGTACTGGAGAGCGATCAGATTAATGAATTTAAGACAACTCACTCAGAAATTTCAAGAAATGCACAAGAATTTTATTCCACAGTGGTATATTACAGACCATTCTGGGAATACCCTGACTTTGCTAGCTGAAAATAAAGCATTACCACGTGTGTGTGTGTGTGTGTGTGTGTGTGTGTGTGTGCGTGCGTGCGTGCGTCGAGCGTGCTTGTGTGTTTGCATATATTGTACGCTCGTGTGCATGTGTCTGTGCATTGCGCCCTCGTGTGTGTGTGTGTGTGTGTGTGTGATGTTGTGTGTTGTGTGTGTGGTGCTGCACGTGCGTGCTTGTGTGTATGCATAATATTTGTATCGCTCGTGTGCAATGTGTCTGTGTCAGTGCGCCCGTGTGTGTGTGTGTGTGTGTGTGTGTGGTGTGTGTGTGTGTGTGAGTGTGTGTGTGTGTGTGTTGTGTGTGAGTGTGTGTGCGCGCGGCGCACGCGCTTCGTGTTGGTGTATGACCCACTTAATATTTGTAATTTATAACTCATACAATTGTGACCAGGGTATGGACGTATCAGTTGGTTCAATTACATTGTAATTTATTCATGACCTGTAACCATTAATAGGATGAGGCTGATTCATTACCTTTGTAACTTGCCATGATTGTGACCAGATCTACCTGGAGTTCATTACCTTTGTAGCTAGTTCAGCTATCATAACTTTAAGGTCCAGTTCCTGGACCCATTATGTACCTTTGTAATCTTTTGACTACCGCCCACAGGATGGGTATGGGGTGCATAATAAAGATATTAAACTAACTTGTTAATTCGCCGGTATTCTCCCGGCGCGGGCCTTTTCCAAGTGGTGGCCCGGCCTTGGCTCCCTGTCTTGGGAGTGTCTGAGACCTAAGTCTCCCATGGGAGGAGGCGGAAATACGCCCTCATCTTTGGGACCAACTGTCCCCAGGCCTAGCCACATTCCCCGCCCTCACAGGGCTCGTAGGGAGAAGCTAGGCCTCTCTGGTCTGCCATACCCGCCCCAAGGGGGCTAATGGGAATGGCAGGCTTGTGAGCTGCAAACTCGGGCTCAGGCACCTACCCTACCCTAGAAGGGCTGGGCATGGTGTCGATCTTAGGTATTAGTATTTCTGTTTTGGGGATTAAAGTATTGACTAGTGGTGACCAGGTGACATGTAACCCTCGTGTAGTACATAGGTTTTAAACCTAGCTAACCTTTGAAGCTTTTTAAAGTCTGTCGCTTGCGTAGGTGTTCCTGGTAGTCACTGTTAGTTGCACTGTTCACTGTGAAGGTCAGTGTTGCACCATTCACTGTGAAGGTCAGTGTTGCACCATTCACTGTGAAGGGACAAAGTTGCACCATTCACTGAAGAGTCGAAGTTGCACTATTCACTGTGAAGGGACAAAGTTGCACCATTCACTGTGAAGGGACAAAGTTTTGTACTATTCACTGTGAAGAAACAAAGTTGTACCATTCACTGTGAAGGGACAAAGTTGTACCATTCACTGTGAAGGGTCAAAGCTGCACCATTCACTGTGAAGGGACAAAGTTGTACCATTCACTGTGAAGGGTCAAAGCTGCACCATTCACTGTGAAGGGACAAAGTTGTACCATTTACTGTGAAGAGACAAAGTTGTACCATTTCTAAAAAAGACCCAATACCTCTGTAACAAGCACTGCCCTAAAAAAAGTAAACAGATGACAACTAAGAGACTGAACAGTTCCTGGCTAACACCCAGCATTCTCAACTCCATAAATACAAAACACCTATACGAAAACAGTACAGAATGGGTCACATAACCAGAGACCAAACAAAACGTTACTCGTCAATCCTAACCAGCCTGATAAGGGTAAAAAAATTGTATTATGAGAACAGATTATCCAACTTAAAAGGTGATATAAAAAAGACCTGGAAAACCCTATCAGAAATTCTAGGAACAAAAAATATATCAGTAAATAGCGCAACTGAACTAACAAAACCCTTTGTGTCCATGTATTGTTTGTAATGGCTTGATAAAGCTCCTGGAGAGCGAAACGTTGCCACAATAAAATGTCACATTAGTTGCACTTGTGTCCTTTTACTTTACATATTGTCGGTAATTCTACCAACTTTATAACAACTAACAAAATCAGATGAACCCCAACTCCCACCAACTGAAACAGCAGACTCAATGATTTATTCTCCACCATAGGAAAAAACCTTGCCAATAAAATCCCAAGCTCAAATACCTCACCCAATGACTACCTCACTGGCAACTACCCGAACACACTGTTCCTAGCTCCGACTAACCCTACAGAAGTCTCCCTTATTATCAACACACTAAAAAACAAGACAGGAGATTTAAATACCTTACCACCTTTTATATACAAAAAAGCTTCGCAAGTGCTGTCACCAATCATTGCAACACTAACAAATCCATTGAATCCTCTACCTTCCCTACAGTTCTCAAAATAGCGAGGGTCACCCCGATCCATAAAGGAGGAGACCAAACAGACTTGAATAACTATAGGCCAATATCCAACTTACACCCTCTCTCAAAAATCTTCGAAAAATTAATTCATAAGCGAATCTATTCCTACCTCATCTCACACAACATGCTCAACTCCTGTCAGTTTGGGTTCAGGCCTAATAAAAATACGAAGATGCTATTATACACATACTAAAACAAATATACAGTACACTAGAAAAAAAAGAGTCCCACTGGGGATCTTCATTGATTTACGAAAGCTTTTGATACAGTTGACCATGACTTGCCCACATAAAATTGTCCCCACTATAGAAATAAGAGGCATTTCCTCAACACCTAAAGTCATACCTCAGCAACAGAAGCCAATGGTGTACACAAAGGAGCAAACTCTTCCGCACGCCATTCCCGTTTATCCCACAGGGAATGTCCTTGGGCCCCTTCTCTTTCTCGTTTCCCCATAATGATCTACCAATGCATCCACTATCAACCCACCTGTTTGCAGATGACATTACATACGTCTTCTCTCACCCGAGCCCAGTCATGCTAGCCAATACTGTGAATACCGAATTACAGAAAATATCTATCTGGATGATGACTAACAAACTTACTCTCAACATTGACAAAACCTACTTCATTCAGTTTGGTAACAGAGCTACAGATGCCCCTCTTTACATAATGATAAACGGATCACCTATCACAAAGCTCACAGAGGGAAAATTCTTAGGAATCCACCTTGATAATACTCAAATTTCAAACACATATACAACATATTTCCAAGAAAATTCCCAAGACCGTAGGCATACTATCGAAGATACGGTACTATGTTCCACAGTCAGCCCTCCTGGCCCTATATCACTCTCTTATTTACTCCTATCTCGCCTATGGAATTTGTGCATGGGGCTCAACAACAATAAACCATCTCAGACCATTAATTACCCAACAAAAGGCTGCAGTCAGAATGATGATAAATTCCCACTACAGACAGCACCCCTCCACCAATATTCAAAACTCTAAACCTACTCACCATACAAAACATCCATACTTATTATTGTACCTACTACATAGAACACTTAACTCGGATATAAACCCTCCCTCATACGTCTCCTTACCAACCTCAACAGAACACATGACCATAACACAAGGCACAGATCACTCTTTGATGTTCCCCGTGTCCATCTCACACTATGCAAAAACTCAATGCACATAAAAGGCCCAAAAATCTGGAATTCATTACCTGTGAATATAAAAGAAACACTGAAGAATTGAGACACTTATGCAACACATGGGGAAACTTTATAGAAGAAAAGTTTCGGGCCCCACAGTGGCTTCATCATCCAATACAAAGTAGAAATGGGTAAGGAGAGTAGAAGTTTGAGGTAATCAGTCCCTCAACCTGGAATCGATTTCCAGGTTGAGGGACTGATTACCTCAAACTTCTACTCTCCTTACCCATTTCTACTTTTGTATTGGACTGATGAAGCCACTGTATGGCGAAACGTTTCTTCTATAAAGATTCCCATGTGTTTTCATAAGTGTCTCAATTCTTCAACTTGTCGGTTTTCAAAACCATTCATCACAAAAGAAACTGTTTATAAATTCAAGTCTCTTCTTAAAAATCACTTACTCATCCACAACTAAATAAATACTGAATAAATTGTATCTCACAAATGTTCAACCTGTGACCCAATCAAACTTTATTTTTAATTACATTACCTAACAGAATACTCCATTCTACTGAATGCTCAGCAACACAGTAAATGACCACATGACCTTCTTGAAATACTCATTTTGTGCTTAA
>NW_026506921.1:0-15977 GCF_026875155.1 Cherax quadricarinatus | reverse complement strand
CCCGGGGTAAATTTTTTAGGTGCACCGGGGTGATTGATTAGTGTTTCACCGGGGTGATTGTTAGGGACCAGGGTGATTGATTAGTGTGCACCAGGTGTTTGATTAGTGTGCACCGGGGTGATTGTTAGTGGCACCAGGGTGATTGATTTGTGCCCGGGGTGATTGATAAGTTCACCAGGGTATTGTGATTAGGGCACCGGGGTTTTGTTTTTGTGCCCAGGGTGATTGATTAGTGGCACCGGGGTAAAAATTGTTAGTGTGCACCAGGGTGATTGATTATGTCCCCCCGGGTGATGTGTGTTTATGGCACCAGGGTGATGTGTGATGGGTGCACCAGGGTTATGATTTGTGCACCAGGGTGATGATTAGTGTGCACCAGGGTGATTGATTAGTGGCACCAGGGTGATTGATTAGTGGGGCACCAGGGTGATTGATTAGTGTGCACAGGGATTGATTAGTGTGCACTAGGGTGATTGATTAGTGTGCACTAGGGTGATTGATTAGTGTGCACTAGGGTGATTGATTAGTGTGCACCAGGGTGATTGATTATGTGCACCAGGGTGATTGATTAGTGTGCCCCAGGGTGATTGATTAGTGTGCACTGGGGTGATTGATTAGTGTGCACTAGGGTGATTGATTAGTGTGCACTAGGGTGATTGATTAGTGTGCACTAGGGTGATTGATTAGTGTGCACAAGGGTGATTGATTAGTGTGCACCAGGGTGATTGATTAGTGTGCACCAGAGTGATTGTTTTGTGTGCACCAGGGTGATTGATTAGTGTGCACCAGGGTGATTGATTAGTGTGCACCAGGGTGATTGATTAGTGTGCACTAGGGTGATTGATTTGTGCACTAGGGATTGATTAGTGTGCACTAGGGTGATTGATTAGTGTGCACTAGGGTGATTGATTAGTGTGCATTTGGGGTGATTGTTTAGTGTGCACTAGGGTGATTGATTAGTGTTGCACCAGGGTGATTGATTAGTGTGCACCAGGGTGATTGATTAGTGTGTTGCACCAGGGTGATTAAATTAGTGTGCACCAGGGTGATTGATTAGTGTGCCCCCGGGGTGATTGATTAGTGTGCACCGGGGTGATTGATTAGTGTGCACTGGGGTGATTGATTAGTTGCACTAGGGTGATTGATTAGTGTGCACAAAGGGTGATTGATTAGTGTGCACCAGGGTGATTGATTAGTGTGCACCAGGGTGATTGATTTAGTGTGCACTGGGGTGATTGATTTAGTGTGCATTTAGGTGATGATTAGTGTGCACTAGGGTGATTGATTAGTGTGCACCAGGGTGATTGATTAGTGTGCACCAGGGTGATTGATTAGTGTGCACCAGGGTGATTGATTAGTGTGCACTAGGGTGATTGATTAGTGTGCACTAGGGTGATTGATTAGTGTGCACTAGGGTGATTGATTAGTGTGCACTAGGGTGATTGATTAGTGTGCACTAGGGTGATTGAATAGTGTGCACCAGGGTGATTGATTAGTGTGCACCAGGGTGATTGATTAGTGTGCACCAGGGTGATTGATTAGTGTGCACCAGGGTGATTGATTAGTGTGCACCAGGGTGATTGATTAGTGTGCACTAGGGTGATTGATTAGTGCACTAGGGTGATTGATTAGTGTGCACTAGGGTGATTGATTAGTGTGCACTAGGGTGATTGATTAGTGTGCACTAGGGTGATTGATTAGTGTGCACATGGTGATTGATTAGTGTGCACCAGGTGATTGATTAGTGTGCACCAGGGTGATTGATTAGTGTGCACCAGGTGATTGATTAGTGTGCACCAGGAGTGATGATTAGTGTGCACTAGGGTGATTGATTAGTGTGCACTAGGGTGATTGATTAGTGTGCACTAGGGTGATTGATTAGTGTGCACCAGGGTGATTGATTAGTGTGCACCAGGGTGATTGATTAGTGTGCACTAGGGTGATTGATTAGTGGCACCAGGTGATTGATTAGTGTCACCAGGGTGATTGATTAGTGTGCACTAGGTGATTGATTAGTGTGCACCAGGGTGATTGATTAGTGTGCACCAGGGTGATGTGTCTTCATTGAACATCATATTGTTCTCTGTTCCCATTGGAAAACTTGGTTTATATCTTCTTGGAGGGTTGTCGTGTCCTCAGTGGATACGGCAGAGTAACAATCTGTTACTCTGCCTGTAGTAATGATTGCATAACATCGTTTTAGCAAGACGTTTCACCCTGTGTCAAGTTTTATCAAGTTATGCCTTAATAAAGCTCTATACAGAGCGAAACGTTGCAATTAATTATTCGATGACATGCGTTTTCTTCACTGGTGTCAGCGACACACTGTCTTCACTGCTGTCAGTCGTACATCATTGTCTTCACTGCTGTCAGACGGTTATAAGTTAGTTTACACTGACTTAGTGCCGTATATTAAGAGAGTATGCAACTCACATAAAGTGACCGTGGTTGAGTTACAATACACTGCCATATATCAGACGGTAGTATTAAACAGCGTAGCAACACACTGAGGGTGTGTTTTGTTTTGATAAACACTTCGTGAGCCATGTTCCAGGAGCGGTGGTTACAGTCTTGTTCACCCTGGCTGCTTTCCATAGCTTCTTGGCACACTGCACCACTCACTGGTGCACCAGACACCACCAATCACTGTACACAAACCGAACACTGCAGCAGTCACTTGCACCAGTTCACTGTACACAGGACACTTGCACCAGTCACTGGTGCACCAGACACCACCAGTCACTGTACAACCGAACACTCTGCACCAGACACTGCACCATCACTGTAACACTGCACAGTCACTACTCCCTTTCACTGGACACTGTCCCAGTCACTGGATACTGTTCCAGTCACTGTACACTCAACCATTCTCACTGTACACTGGAACACTGTACCAGTCACTACTCCATCACTGGACACTGTTCCAGTCACGAGTACACTGCACCAGTCACTTGCTTCATCACTGTAACACCTGGACAATCACCCAGTCACTGTACACTGGCACCAGTCATGTACACTGGACACTGCACCAGTCACTGTACACCGGACACTTGCACCAGTCACTGACACTAGCACCAGTCACGCTCCAGTCACTGTTCACTGGACAATGCACAGTCACAAGGGGGGACTGTACACTGGACACTGCACCAGTCACTGCTCACTGTAACAACTGGACAATGCACCAGTTCACTGACACGCACCAGTCCACCTGCTTCAGTCACTGTGCACTGGACAATGGCACCAGTCACTGTACACAGGACACTGCACCAGTCACTGTACACTGCTCCAGTCCACTTGTAACACCGGACACAGCAAAAAACATCACCTGCTCCAGTCACTGTTACACCGGACACTGCAAACCCAGTCACTGTACACTGGACAATGCACCATCACTGCTCCATTCACTGTACACCGGACACTGTCAGTCACTGCTCCAGTCATGCACACTTGGACAATTGCACCAGTCACTGTACACCGGGACACTGTCACCAGTCACTGTACACCGACACGGCACCAGTCCACTGTACACTGGACCAGTCACTGCTCCAGTCCATGTACACTGACAAAGCACCAGTCACTGTACACCGGGTCCACTGCACCAGTCAACGTGGTTACACTGGACACTGCACAGTCACTGCACCAGTCACTGTACACTGCACCAGTCCACTGCTCCAATCACTGACACCGGACACTGCACAAGTCACTGTACACTGGACACTGCAACCAGTCCACTGCTGCCAGCCACTGTACACTGGACCATGCACCAGTCTCTGCTCCAGACCAAGTGTACGACTGGACAATGCACCAGTCACTGTACACTGAACAATGCACCAGTTCCACTAGTGCATTGGACAATGCACAGTCCACTGCTCCAGTCCATGTACACTGTACAATTGCACCAGTCACTGGCACCAATCAACTATCACTGGCTCCAGACACTGGACACTGCACCAGTCACTACAGTAAGTGATGCTTGAACCTAACAGGTTTTTTGCAGTTAATTGATAGAAATAATCTTGCTCAGCATGGAACATTGAATGTTTATATTCTATTGATCTTTTGTGACGCACTAAACTGTATGGTAATCAGTTCAAGGACGTGGAAGGCTTCGAGCCTCTGATCAAGCCAGGCTGTTGGTATTAACATTAGTATTAACTTTTGGTTTCAACCTTCAATTTTCTAGTATTAATTTGGGAAGGCAACTCGAGGAGGCACTAACTCATGCTCTCATATCGTGAGGGGGGGGGGTTTCCTCTGTGTCCTTGGATGGAACCTGATTGTTAATCTGCTCCACCAGCACTATATGACCCCTGGGTTTAGCGCTTCACCTCATGACTGTAATGGTGCAGGTAGCAGTGAGGTGTTTAACCCTGTGACTCTTGTGAGTTTGTTTGTTTGACTTTAGAGTGGTGCGGTGTTGTCTGAGGATGTTACCGTCGCGTGTGATCACCCGTTTGATCATTACTGGGATCGAGTCTTAGTCCTAGTGCCGTCTAAACCACCCATTATTTATCCACACATCAACTGTCACCAATTCACCCACGCACCCATCACCCACCTATCACCAACCAGGCAGCCCTCCACACACGATGTTACCTTATCTGTCCTCTCTTCCACTTCAGTGATCCCGTCGTCTTGTCCAATTTCTCTTCATTCTATTCTGGGAGTAAGATTGTTACAGCCTTGTCTTGGTCATGTCTTGTCCTGGTAACGTCTCTCAGCAGATATTCCTTGTCTGATTGTGCTGAAATCACTTTACAAGGTACACACTTTAGAACCCCACACCTGCAAGGTTGGGAGACCCTGTAGCAGTGAGGTCGTTGCTCCTGTAAATAATGTTATTACCTTATCCCTAGTTTCGAGTGAGGTAAAGTAGTAGTCAGAGCACCCTGTCGATAGACACTTTGGCCTGTTTGTTTGTATTGTGTTGTGTACTCACCTAATTGTGGTTGCAGGGGTCGAGAACTCAGCTACCAGGCCCCGCCTCTTTCACCGAGAGGTACTGGGGTCCTCTCTCTCTCCCTGCTCCATGAGCTTTTATCAATACCTCAATCCGTTAAAGCTAGTATTGTTCCTGCCTCCACTACCTCCTCACTGCTAGGCTATTCCACTTCCTGAACTACTCTATGACTGAAGAAATACTTCCTAACATCCCTTTGCTCATCTGGGTCTTCAGCAATCAATTTGTGCCCCTTTGTTTCTGTTCCCATCTCTGGAACATTTTGTCGCTGTTTTCACCTAGTCTATTCCACGCAGTATTTATATTATGTCGTTATCATGTCTCCAAACCCTCCCTGTCCTCTCCAGTGTCCTCAGGCCCGATTTTTCCCTTGCCTTTCTCATAGGACATTCCCCTTAGCTCTGGAAGCCTAACCTTGCCGCAAACCTTTGCACGTTCTCTAATTTCCTGACGTGCCATGATCAAGTGTGGATTTCCAAACAGGTGCGGCATACTCCAGTAGGGGCCAGTACGTCCACGGTGTACAGTGTCGTGAACGGTTCCTTACTAAGGTATCGGAACGCTATTCCTCAGGTTTTGCCAGGTTGTGTGTGTGTGTGTGTGTGTGTGGTGTGTGTGTTAGTGTGTTGTGTGGTGTGTGTTGTGTGTGTGTGTTTGTGCGTGTGTGTGTTTGTGGCGTGTTGTGGGTGTTTTGTGTCCGTGTGTGTATGTGAGTGCGTGTGTGTGTTGTGTTTTGGAGTGTAACTTACGTCTTGGAGACTGAGAGGCTGAGAAGTTCCCTTTGGAGTCATGTCTTAGCGGTTGCTAAGGTCGTTATGTGTTGAGTAAATCTTATATACTTAGTGATACAGCTCAATAATCATGTTTAACTCACATTGGTTAACTTCATTTTCTCTCTCTCTCTCGTCGTCTCTCTCTCATCTCTTCTCTCTCCTCTCTCTCCACTCTCTCGTCTCTCTCTCACCTCAATCTCTCACTCCTCTCTCCTTCTCTCTCTCTCTCTCTCTTTTACACAGGGTTTGACAAGGTTAAGGATCCCTATCTTAATGACAGCTATTTACAGGTTTAAGGATTCCTAACTTTATTGGCAAGCTAAGAGCTGTTACCTAACATCAGCTCATTTGAAAGCATTTTTTATTGTTATGAGACATACAAGTAGGGAACAGGATAAGTTGAGCCATCTGTGGGCCAGCATTTTCATTTGAATCAACCTGACTTTATCGTCTTGACAACATTATGCTGTACGAAAGTGTTCCATACTCAAGTCATCCTGGGGTATGTATGATCTCAGATGGAGTGATGTTCTGGAGAAGGGTACAGCCAGAGTGAAGATGCTGCTTCTGCCCGTCAAGTGGCATAAAAGCTGTTTCACGGTGTCCTCGGAAGTGGACCAAGTGTGGAATTTTGACAATATTGGCCTGTTCATAACAGTAAAGGCCACCCCATCACCTCCTATGTTGAAGGAAGGCTCTGCTGAAATACAGATCATCCAGGATGGGTCCAGGCGAGAGATGAGACGTCTTGCTCTGTTCTCTACTCTGTCTTTCTCTCTCTTTCTCTCTCTTTCTTTCTACCAGCTTCTATTTTGTGATAGTGATTTTGGTTAGTATTTCCCCACGACTCAGTTTCAGACTTGGTCTCCCAGGTTGGAAAGGAATTATTAAAAGATTAAACACTATTTAAAGTGTACATTGCATGCTCATTTGTCGGAAGTGTAATACCTCCCTAGATGGTGGCTGTCTACCAGCCTAGTAACCTCCCTAGATGGTGGCTGTCTACCAGCCTAGTACCTCCTAGTGGATGCTGTCCTACCAGCCTAGTAACCTCCCTAGATGGGGGCTGTCTACCAGCCTAGTAACCTCCCTAGATGGTGGCTGTCTACCAGCCTAGTAACCGCCCTAGATGGTGGCTGTCTACCACCTAATAACCACTCCTAGATTGGGTGGCTGTCTACCAGCCTAGTAACCTCCCTAGATGGTGGCTGTCTACCAGCCTAGTAACCTCCCTAGATGGTGGCTGTCTACCAGCCTAGTAACCTCCCTAGATGGTGGCTGTCTACCAGCCTAGTAACCTCCCTAGATGGTGGCTGTCTACCAGCCTAGTAACCTCCCTAGATGGTGGCTGTCTACCAGCCTAGTAACCTCCCTAGATGTGGCTGTTCTACCCAGCCTAGTAACCTCCCTAGATGGTGGCTGTGTCGTACCAGCCTAGTAACCTCCCTAGATGGTGGCTGTCTATCCCACCTAGAAAACCTCCTAGATGGTGGCTGTCTACCAGCCTAGTAAACCTCCCTAGGAGGTGGCTGTTTACCAGGGGCCCTAGAAACCTCCCTAGATGGTGGCTGTCTACCAGCCTAGTAACTTCCCTAGATGGTGGCTGTCTACCAGCCTAGTAACCTCCCTAGATGGTGGCTGTCTACCAGCCTAGTACCTCCCTAGATGGGGCCTCTGTCTTCCAGCTAGTAACTTCCCTAGAAGGTGGGCTGTCTTACCATCCTGTATCCTCCCTAGATGGTGCTGTACCTACCCAGCCCTATAACCTCCCTAGATGGTGGATTGTCTACCAGCCTATTAACCCCCAGATGGTGGCTGCCTAACCAGCCTAGTAAACCTCCCCTAGATGGCTGTCTACCAGCCTAGTAACATCCCTAGAAGGTGGCCTGAGATTTTCTACCGCCTAGTAACCGTCCCTAGATGGTGGCTGTCTACTAGCCTAGTAACCTCGCTAAGATGTGGCTGCCTACACACCATAGTAACCCTCCCTAGATGGTGTCTGGTCTACCGCCTAGTAACCTCCCTAGATGGTGGCTGTCCTACCAGCCTAGTAACTCCCTAGATGGAGGCTGTCTACTCAGTCGCCTATAACCTCCTTAGATGGAGTGGCTGTCTACCAGCCTAGTCACCTCCCTAGATGGAGGCTGTCCTACCAGCCTAGTAACCTCCCTAGTATGGGTGGCTGTCTACCAGCCTAGTAACCTCCCTAGATGGTGGCTGTCTACCAGCCTAGTAACCTTCCTAGATGGTGGCTGTCTACCAGCCTAGTAACCTCCCTAGATGGTGGCTGTCTACCATCCTAGTAACCCAGACCTAATGGTGGCTGTTCTACCAGCCATATAACCTCCCTAGATGGTGGCTGATCTACCAGTCTACAACCTCCACAAGATGGTGCTGTCCTGCCAGACTAGCAACCTCCCAAATGGAGGCGTATGCCAGCCTAGCTACCACCCTAGATGGTGGCTGTCTGCCAGCCTAGCAACCTCCCTAGATGGTGGCTGTCTGCCAGCCTAGTAACCTCCCTAGATGGTCGCTGTCTACCAGCCTAGTAAACTCCTCTAGATGGTGGCTGTCGCCCAGCCTAGTAACCTGCCCTAGATGGTGGCTGTCTACCAGCCTAGAAACCTCCCTAGATGGTGGCTGTCTACCAGCCTAGTAACCTCCCTAGATGGTGGCTGTCTACCAGCCTAGTAACCTCCCTAGATGGTGGCTGTCTACCAGCCTAGTAACCTCCCTAGATGGTGGCTGTCTACCAGCCTAGGAACTACCAGATGAGGCTGTCTACCAGCCTATATCCTCCCTAGATGGTTGGTCTGAACTACCAGCCCTAGTTAACCTCCCTAGATGGTGGATGTCTACTCAAGCCAAGTAACCTCCCTAATGGAGGCTGCACCAGCCTAGTAAACCTCCCTAGATTGGCTGTCTACCAGTGCCTCCTTAAACATCCCTAGATGGTGGCTGTCTACCAGCCTAGTAACCTCCCTAGATGGTGGCTGTCTACCAGCCTAGTAACCTCCCTAGATGGTGGCTGTCTACCAGCCTAGTAACCTCCCTAGATGGTGGCTGTCTACCAGCCTAGTAACCTCCCTAGATGGTGGCTGTCTACCAGCCTAGTAACCTCCCTAGATGGTGTCTGTCTAACCAGCATAGTAACCTCCCTAGATGGTGGCTGTCTACCAGCCTAGTAACCTCCCTAGATGGTGGTTGTCTACCAGTCTAGTAACCTCCCTAGATGGTGGTTGTCTACCAGTCTAGCAACCTCCCTAGATGGTGGCTGTCTGCCAGCCTAGTAACCTCCCTAGATGGTCGGTCTACCAGCCTAGTAACCTCCCTAGATGGTGGCTCTCTGCTAGCCTAGTAACCTCCCTAGATGGTGGCTGTCTACCAGCCTAGTAACCTCCCTAGATGGTGGCTATCTACCAGCCTTGTAACTTCCCTAGATGGTGGCTGTCTACCAGCCTAGTACCCTCCCTAGATGGCTGTCTACCAGCCTAGTATCCTCCCTAGATGGTGGCTGTCTACCAGCCTAGTAACCTCCCTAGATGGTGGCTGTCTACCAGCCTAGTAACTTCCCTAGATGGTGGCTGTCTACCAGCCTAGTAACTTCCCTAGATGGTGGCTGTCTACCAGCCTAGTAACCTCCCTAGATGGTGGCTGTCTACCAGCCTAGAAACTTCCCAATAGGTGGCTATCTCCCTTCTAGTACCTCCCTAGATGGTGGCTGCTCTACCACCTAGTAACCTCATCTAGATGTTGGCTGTCCTACCATCCTATTTTAACCTCCCTAGATGGTAGCAGTCTCCAGCCTACTAACTCCCTAGTGGTGTCTGTCTACCACCCCTAGTATCTTACCCTAGATGGTGGCTGTCTACCAGCCTAGTTACCTCCCTAGATGGTGGCTGTCTACCAGCCTAGTAATCTCCGTAGATGGTGGCTGTCTACCAGCCTAGTAACCTCCCTAGATGGTGGCTGTCTACCAGCCTAGTAACCTCCCTAGATGGCTGTCTACCAGCCTAAGTAATCCCCCCCAGATGGTGGCAGTCTACAGCCTAGTAACCTTCGTAAGGTGCTGTCTACCGCCTAGTAACCTCGCTCCCTAGATGGGGCCTGTCTACCGTCCTAGTAACTTCCCCTAGATCGTGGCTGTCTAAACCAGCCTAGTAACCTCCCTAGATGGTGGCTGTCTACCAGCCTAGTAACCTCCCTAGATGGTGGCTGTCTACCAGCCTAGTAACCTCCCTAGATGGTGGCTGTCTACCAGCCTAGTAACCTTCCCTAGATGTGGCTGACTAACCATCCTAGTAACCTCCCTGATGGGGGCTGTTTACCAGCCAATAAACCTCCCTAGATGGTGCTTCTACCAGCCTAGTAACCGCCCTAGGATTGTGGCATTCTACCAGCCTAGTAACCTCCCTAATGTGGCCTGTCTACCAGCCTATAACTCACCCTGATGGGGGCTGTCTACCACCTAGTAATCCTCCTATGATGGTGCAGTCTACGTCGCCTAGTAACCGCCCTAATGGTGCTGTGTCTACCAGCCTAGTAACCTCCCTAGACGGTGGCTGTCTACCAGCCTAGTAACCTCCCTAGACGGTGGCTGTCTACCAGCCTAGTAACCTCCCTAGACGGTGGCTGTCTACCAGCCTAGTAACCTCCATAGATGTGTCTGTCTACCAGCCTAGTAACCTCCCTAGATGATGGCTGTCTACTAGCCTAGTAACCTCCCTAGATGGTGGCTGTCTACCAGCCTAGTAACCTCCTTAGGTGGTGGATGTCTACCAGCCTAGTAACTTTCCTAGTTTTTTTTTTTTTTTTTTTTTTTTTTTTTTTTTTTTTTTTATTATTTTTTTTTTTTTTTTTTTTTTTTTTTTTATTTTTTTTTTATTTTTTTTTTTTTTTTTTTTTTTTTTTTTTTTTTTTTTTTTTTTTTTTTTTTTTTTTTTTTTTTTTTTTTTTTTTTTTATTTTTTCGGAGGCTGTCTACTAGCCTAGTAACCTTTCCTAATGGGGGGCTGTCTACCAGCCAGTAACCTCCCTAGATGGTGGCCTGTATACCATCCTAGTAACCTCCCAAATGGTGTGCTGTCTACCAGCCTATAACCTCCCTAGACGGTGGCTGTCTACCAGCCTAGTAACCTCCCTAGACGGTGGCTGTCTACCAGCCTAGTAACCTCCCTAGACGGTGGCTGTCTTACCAGCCTATAACCTCCTATATGGTGCTGTCTGACCACCTAGTAACCTCCCTAGATGAGGCTGTCTACTAGCCAATTAACCTCCCTAGAGTGGCTGTCTAGCTGTCTACCAGCCTAGTAACCTCCTTAGGTGGTGGATGTCTACCAGCCTAGTAACTTCCCTAGTTGGTGGCTGTCTACCAGCCTAGTAACCTTCCTAGATGGTGTCTGTCTACCAGCCTAGTAACCTTTCCCTAGATTTTGGCTGTCTATCTTCCAGCCTGGTTAACCTCCCTAGATGTGGCTTTCTACCAGCCTAGTTAACCCTCCCTAGATGGTGGATGTCTACCAGCCTAGTAACCTTCCTAATACCGGTTGGCAACGTGTTTCAAGGTTTTTTTTTTGGGTGTTTCACAATGTCGTTGATGTCCTGGTCACATTCTGGAGTTTGCATTGGGTTCTTCTTCTGGTTGGTTGTGCAGTGGCTGTCTACCAGCCTAGTAATCTCCCTAGATGGTGGCTGTCTACCAGCCTAGTAACCTCCCTAGATGTGGCTGTCTACCAGCTAGTAACTTCCCCTAGTGGTGGCTGTCTACCAGCCTAGTAACCTCCCTAGATGGTGGCTGTCTACCAGCCTAGTAACCTCCCTAGATGGTGGCTGTCTACCAGCCTAGTAACCTTCCTAGATGGTGTTCTGATCTACCAAGCCTAGTAAACTTCCTATATGTTTTTGGCTGTCTACCAGTCTGGTAACCTCCCTAAATGGGGGCTGCTACCAGACCTAGTAACCCCCTAGATGTTGCTGGACTACCAGCCTAGTAACCTTCCTAGATGGAGGCTGTCTACCAGCATAGTAACCTTCCTAGATGGTGTGTTTGTCTACCAGCCTATAACCCTTCCTAAATGGTGGGCTGTCTACCAGCCCTAGTACCTTCCTAGATGGTGGCTGACTACCATCCTAGTAACCTCCTAGATGGTGGCCTGTCTACCAGCCTAGTAACCTTCCCTAGATGGTGGCTGTCTACCAGCCTAGTAACCTTCCTAGATGGTGGCTGTCTACCAGCCTAGTAACCTTCCTAGATTTTTGGCTGTCCTACCAGCCCTGGTAACCTCCCTAGATGTGAGGCTGTCTCTACCACCTAGTAACCTCCCCTAGATGGTGGCTGTTCTACCAGCCAAGGTAACCTTTCCTAGATGGTGGCTTGTCTACCAGCCTAAGTAACCTCCCTAGATGGTGGCTGTCTACCAGCCTATAACCCTCCCTAGATGGTGGGCTGTCTACCAGCCTAGCAACCTACCAATGGTGGCTGTCTACCAGCCTAGAAACCTTCCTAGATGGTGGCTGTCTACCAGCCTAGTAACCTCCCTAGATGGTGGCTGTCTACCAGCCTAGTAACCTCCCTAGATGGTGGCTGTCTACCAGCCTAGTAAACCCCTCCTAGATGTGGCTGTCTACCAGCCTAGTAACCTCCTAGATGGTGGCTGTCTACCAGCCTAGTAACCTCCCTAGATGGTGGCTGTCTACCAGCCTAGTAACCTTCCTAGATGGTGGCTGTCTACCAGCCTAGTAACCTCCCTAGATGGTGGCTGTCTACCAGCCTAGTAACCTTCTTAGATGGTGGCTGTCTACCAGCCTAGTAACCTTCCTAGATGGTGGCTGTCTACCAGCCTAGTAACCTCCCTAGATGGTGGCTGTCTACCAGCCTAGTAACCTTCCTAGATGGTGGCTGTCTACCAGCCTAGTAACCTTCCTAGATGGTGGCTGTCTACCAGCCTAGTAACCTTCCTAGATGGTGGCTGTCCCAACCAGCCTAGTAACCCTTCCTAGATGGTGGCTGACCAACCACCTAGTAACATCCCTAGATGGTGGTTCTACCAGCCAGTAACCTTCTTAGATGGTGGCTGTTCCTATCTACCAGCCTAAATACCTTCCTAGTGGTGGCTGTCTACCAGCCTAGTAACCTTCCTAGATGGTGTCTGTCTACCAGCCTAGTAACCTTCCTAGATTTTGGCTGTCTACCAGCCTGGTAACCTCCCTAGATGGTGGCTGTCTACCAGCCTAGTAACCTTCCTAGATGGTGGCTGTCTACCAGCCTAGTAACCTTCCTAGATGGTGGCTGTCTACCAGCCTAGTAACCTTCCTAGATGGTGGCTGTCTACCATCCCCTATAACCCTTCCTGATGGTGGCTGTCTACCAGCCTAGTATCTGTGCTCATCACTTTCATAGGTGCTTAAGCAGGAACAATGGTTGACAATGTTGTCATCGTAGTGCTGGAGAACAGTTCATGTAGTACCTGTTGCAAACTTGATGATAAATTAGACACATGTGGAACTCTTGGGTATCTTTATTGAGGAAACGTTTCGCCACACGGTGGTCACATCAGTCCTGACAAAGGAGAAATCTTGAATAACAGGATGAGAATGAGGGTAATCAGTCCGTCACCTTGAGTTCGATGTGTCAGTCCCAATCAATCTTGAATAGAATTAACCGGATACTGCGGAGGAGCTTATAAACCGTAGACAGGTAGAGGTGCAGCAGTCCATATTTTGTGTCACATTTGTTCAATGTGGAAGTAGGTCGTGCCGCAAGAATTAGGCAAGTGAAGAATTCCCAAGGTATTAAAGATCCCAAGAAGTTGCAAGTGCCTGACATGTTTGTAGATGAATGGTTTCAGAAGCACCATGATCCTGAGGTGTTGACGAGCGTGTTGGCTCCAACTCCCAAAAAAGCTGCCAATTGAGGTGCTTACAGATCTGTCTGTCATTCATAATACTTGGCGTACGTTATGTGCTCCAGGGAACCGTTCACTGGACCCCCTCGTCTTTCATTACATAAAGCATACTTTGTGATGAATAAATTAGCATGATTTTACTCCATTGTAGATGGTATAAACCTTGGTAATAAATACCGACAAGTTGGTTTAGAAAGACACGTAAGCAAACACTAATGAACATATTTATTAGAAAACGATTTCGGACCTGGGACCTTGACACACTTCTAACATACAGAGTGTAGGAAACATTATAATAAGCCGGTGAGTGGTGTGACGCACGTGACCTGAGGAATGGTCATAAGGACATAATGGAGGAACACGTAGAAGGCCTACTGGCCCATGCGAGGCAGGTAAAATTTTTGTGGCAACGTTTCGCTCTCCAGGAGCTTTATCAAGCCATGGCTTGAAAAAGCTCCTGGAGAGCGAACGTTGCCACAATAAATGTCACATTAGTTGCACTTGTGTCCTTTTACTTTACATATTGTGGGTAATTCACCAACTTTATTACAAGGTTAAGGACCCCTAGCTTTATTGACAGCTATTTACGGGTTTAAGGATTCCTAACTTTTTTGGGCAAGCTAAGAGCTGTTACCTACATCAGCTCATTTGAAAGCATTTTTATTGTTATGAACATACAAGTAGGGAACAGGATGAAGTTGGAGCCCATCTGTGGGCCAGCATTTTCATTTGATCAACGACTTTATCCGTTGACATCATTATGCTGTACGAATGTGTTCCATACTCTAGTCATCCTGGGTATGTAATGATCTCAGATGGAGTGATGTTCTGGAGAAGGGTACAGCCAGAGTGAAGTTGCTGCTTTCTCCCCGCTTGTGGCATAAAAGCTTGTTTCCCCCGCTGTCCTCGAAGGTGGATCCAAGTGTGGTATTTTGACAATATTGGCCCTTTGTACATAACAGTAAGGCCACCCACATCCCTCCTATGTTGAAGGCTCTGCTGAAATGACAGATCTACCAGGATGGGCCCCGGGCGAGAGATGAGCTCTTGCTCTGTTTTCTACTCTGTCAAGCAGTCGCAGATGAGGGGGGGGGCAGGCAAACCAAGAAAGTGGAGCATACTCAAGGTGTGAGCGTATTTGTGCCCGTACAGGATCTTGCAACCCTACTGTCAAGCAGATGCGAGATGCGGCGAAGTGCTGTAAGCTTCCTGCTGCCTTGTTGCAAGATTTACAACATGGTTCTTCATGGTTAGTTTGGAGTCAAATTTCACCCCAAGGATATAAACTTCTTCTCCAGGTGCCAACACCCTCCCATTCATCCTTACTACTGCCCCAGCATTACCTCATGGTGCCTAGAGACGACCATCATTTGCGGTTTCTCAGGTGCAAATGTTACTTGCCATTTTATTTCCCCAAGCGATACAGCTCCAGCTTTGGGGATTGATGTAGCTTAGAGCAGCTGGCATTTCTTCTCTTGGATAAGTGAATGTCAGTGTACAGTCGTCTGCATATGCATGTGATTTCTGGATAGAGATGAAGAAGGTCGTTGAAGTAGACATTCCAAACAATGGACCCCGCACGCTTCCTTGTGGAACACTTGCCCCAATAGGAAAGTCTTGCTGATTTTCCGTCCATTGAGAACAACACTTAGAGATCTACCATGAAGGTAATCACTGAGGAGGGCATAGCGTAGAGAGCCTGCAATTCCCAGTGCTTGAAGTTTTTGCTAAGAGGCCCTGGTGCCACACCCGGTCGAATGCGCCAGCAATGTCCAGTGCTACCACACAGCTGACTTTGATTCATCCAGTGACTGGTGCCACTTAGTGGAGAGGTTTACAACAAAATCAGCAGCAGAGTAACCTTTCCTGAAGCCATATGACGATCACAAAGTAGTGAGTGGGATCAAAAAACTCTGTCATTTGTCTTGAGATTATTGTCTCAAGGATCTTACCAGTGATTGACAAGAGTGACACTGGTCTGTAGTTGCTGATTTCTGCTCTGCTCTTCTTTTTGTGAACAGGGACTACATTTGCCTCTTTCCCCTAGAAAAGGGCCATTTTACACTCTCTGTCTGTTTTCTCTCTCTCTCTGTCTCTCTCTCTGTCTCTCTCTCGTCTCTCTGTCTCTCTCTGTCTCTGTCTGTCTGTCTGTCTGCTCTCTTCCTCTCTCTCTCTCTCTCTCTCTCCCTCTCTCTCTCTCTCTCTCTCTCTCTCTCTCTCTCTCTCTCTCTCTCTCTCTTCTCTCTCAGAGAGAATGTTTCGTAAGTCTCAGAATGGCAGAGAATTGGAATGACCTGTGTAAGTAAGTGGATTAAATTCATAGACAGCTTCCCCCCCCAAA
>NW_026506920.1:0-29996 GCF_026875155.1 Cherax quadricarinatus | reverse complement strand
CAGGAAGGACTCTGGGGGGACAGCCCGATGGGGACCAAAGGAATCCCCAAAAAGTGTTGGACGACATACATACAGATGAGGAGGAGGTGAAAAAAAATGAAAGGGGACATCGTTTTACCTCAAAGGCAATGGGACCGGCAACATCTCTCCATGGCCCTTAGAGGGGGAGCAGATATGTTGTGCTCCACTTACCACAATCTTCAACACATCCCTGGAAACCGGGCAATACCTGGGTATGGAAGCGGCAAATGTATTTCCCCCATTTTAAAAAAGGAGACAAAAAAAGAGGCATAAAACTATAGACCTGTGTAAAGAGTGTATAGTATGAAAAATTATGGAAAAGATTATCGGGGAGGAGAGTGGTGGAGCACCGGAAGGGAACAGGAGTATAAATGCCAACAGCAGGGGTTTTAGGGAAAGGCAATCCTGTGTCACAAACCTTCGGATTTTTTCGGTAAATAACAGAAGTAAGACAAGAGAGAGGGGGTGGGTTGATTGCATCTTCTTGGACTGAAAGAAGGCCTTTGACAATTTCCCCTCACAGAGTTAGTGCAGAAGCTAGAGATCGGGCGATTTAAAAAGAAGAGCACTGCAATGGATCAGGAAACGAAGGGAGGCAACAACGAGTCAGGGGTACAAATGTGTATCACGGGGGGCCCCCCTGTGAGAGGGGGGTCCCCACAGGGGTGGGGTCCTAGGACCAGTGCTTTTTTGGTTTTGTGAACGACTGCGGAAGGGGTTGATCAGAAGTGCCCCTGTTTGCAGTGTGTAAAAGTTAATGAGGAAAATTAAATTGATGATGACCGGGCAGGACTTCAAAGAGCCCTGGACAGATGGACACCGGGTCCAGCAAAGGGTTCTCGAATTTAATCCCCAATGCAAAGTCATGAAGATAGGGGAAGGGACAGAAAAACCCCAAAACAGAGTATAGGCTAGGTGGCCAAAAAACTGCAAACCCCCACTCAAGGAGAAAAATCTTTGGGGTGATTTATAACACCGGCATGTCCCCGGAAGCACCCCATAAAAAGTAACTGCGGGCAGCATAGGGCGCCTTCCCAAAACCTGAGAACCCCCATTCCAAAAACCTTAGTAGGGAATCATTCAAGCCCACTGTCCCCGTGTATGTCACCCCATACGGGGAGTATGAAAGCCCCTTTTTTGGAAAACCCCCCCTTTTATAAAGCAGGGTCAAGAAAATAGAGAAAAGTAAAAAGGTTTTTCAAAAAGGTTGGGTTCCCAAAAGCTAAGGGGAAATTTTTCCTATAAAGAAAGTTTAAAGGGGAAATGGGCCCTGACGACACGGGGAGGAAAAGGGGGGGTCAGGGGGGACATGATAAGAATAAAAAAATTACTGCGGGGGAAAAAGACAAGGTGGAAAGGACGGGAAATGTTCCGGGGAGGGGACACAAAAAAAACAAGGGCCCAAAATTTGGGAAGTTGAAGACACAAATGAGTAAGAGAGTTTTTGGGAAAGTTTTTTCTTCGTCATAGAGTTGAAAGGGAAAGGGAATACCCTGGGAAAATGCCCGAGTGGAGGAAAGGAAAACCATACACAGTTTTAAGACGAGGTTTGAAAAAGCTCATGGAGTGGGGAGAGAGAGGGGTTCTATTTACCCAACCCGGTGAAGGGGGGGGGCCCGGGAAAGTTTGGGACCGCCCCCTTTAAACCCACAAATAGGTGAGTCCCAAATGGGTTTGATACACAAAACCCCCCCCACAAACACTCCCCACACACAACACACACCCACACACACCCCACAAAACACACACCACACACACAAACCAACATAAACACACACACACCCCACACACATACGGGACACACATACACATATATAGCACACACACACAACATTTTACAGGATTTACCCCCTTTCCTTTGTGAAGGCCCCCTATAACCTTTTTTCCCCCCCCCATCTCTCTCCCTCTCTCTCCTTCTCTCTCTCTCCTCTCTCCTCTTCTCTCTCTCTTCTCTCTTTTCTCTCTCTTCTCCTTTCCTCCTCCCCTCTCTTTTCTCTCTCTCTCTCTCTACCCTCTCTATCCTCTCTCTCTTTTCTTCCCCCCCCTTTCTCTATCCTTTCTTCATCCTCCCCCTCTCTTCCTCTTTCCTTTCATTTTCTTTTCTCTCTTTCCTCTCTCTCTCCCCCCTCTCTTCTTCTTCTTTTTCCTCTTTTACTCTTTTTCTTCCTTCTTTTTTCTCTCCTTTTTCTTCCCGTCATCCCCCTCTCTCTTCCCCTTTTCCCCTTCTCTCTTTTCCCCCCCCCTTTTTCCCTTCTTTCCCCTCCTTCAGGCCCCCCTTCTCTCTTTTCCCTATCTCTCACTCTCCCCCCCTTTTTTCTTTTTTTTTTCTCTTTTCATTAAAAAAAAAAATGTTTGGGGACTCGCGGGGTTTCAGGGATCAAATGCAAGGGTACTGGTAGGGAGGAAGGGGATGGAGGAACGGGTGGAAAAGGTTTAGAGCAAGAATGGGGAAAAAAATTAGGAGAGCTTTCTGAAAAAATGGAGAAAGAGCTATCTGTGAAAGGGAAAAAAAAAGAGGTTTGGGAAAAGGGAGGACGAAATGGGAGGCACGTAAAAACTCGTGGGCAGGGAAAAGGCCCTAAAATTGGGGGTTTAAACAGGCTGAAGAAAGTCTCGGGGGTTTAGTGCCCAGAGAAGCCCACCCCATACGAGATGAGAGGTTTTGAACGGGAAAAGGAAAGGAAAGATATGAATTATGTTTAAGGGGTCATATCAGCCTGCAAAGAAGGGCCATGGGGGAAAGGGAAAAAGAGCGAGGGTACAGATGGAGGGGGGGGAGATAGGTCAAATTCCCTGAGAAACAACCATGCTATAAAGGGAGCCACGGGAAAAAAAAATAAAGGGGGGAAAAAATGACCTTATACAGCCCGGGAACCCAGAGTCACGAGTAAAAAGGGCAACGGGAGGGGGAAAAAGGCCCCAAATCGGGTGTTTATCCAGGGGGCTTCGGGAGAGGGGGAAAAGGGACACACACTGAAAGACGGCGGGGGAAGAAAAAAGGAGTTTGGAAAATCTTTCAGGAAAAGGGGGGAGAAGCCCTGGATGAGTTGTAAATTTTCAGAGAATGGGGGGGTACTTGAAGGGGAAAACCCGGGCCCGATCAAGCTGTTTCTCGGGGGACGGGAAGCAGTGCGGAACGGATCCTCAAGAGAAACCACGGTTTGAAAAGTTTGGAAGGTACAAAAAGGGTTTTCCCTAGACGGGGCCCAGAAAAACAAACAGAGAGAAAGCAGTGAGGGAGAGGACAAAAAAAAGCAAAAGAAGTTTGGGAAAGGGGGAAGACAAGAAGGAACAGAAAGGGTCAGTCGGGAGCAAACGAGCGAAGGGCAAGCCCCACACAAAAACTATCCTCAGAACCCCAAAACCCTTATCATACCATCCCAACACACTTTTAAAATCCTCCCCAAGCTTAAACCCAACCCCCAAAAACCATAGAATCCCACAGTAAGTTTCCCGGGCTCCCCCCATGGGGCCCCCAAACCCGTTTTGGGAAAAGGGAAAAACTGAGGTTATGGTACAAAAAACGCTGGGGAATAAAAAGCAAGGGGGAAAGGAGTGGCCCCGAAAGAGTCAAAGGGGCATCACCAGACATATAGCAACCCACAAAAACCAAGTTACAGGTATGATAACGGGATGCCATTTTTCCCAGGGGGTTTACCGGGTTTTCTGAGAAAAAGACAGAAGGAACAGGGGGGGGGGAGGAGGGGCATTGCTGATAAAAACCCCGAGGGAAATTTTTGGGTTTGAGTGGAGAGAGGGGGACATTGGGGGGAAAAAGGGTGTTACATGGGGGGGAATGCTCCACTTGGTGGGTCCCAAGGGTGTTTAATTGCAGTAATGTAAAACCCCACCACGAACAGCAGGATCCCAAAGGGGCAAGAGTACGATGAGGGGAAAATAGAGCGTGGTTGAAAAGGGCTGCAGGGGCCAAAAAGAGCTCATGAAATGCGGGGCAAAGTTTCCTGATCATGGGGGGACAAAAACCCCCCAAAAGGAGATCGAATGGGAAAACTTGGACCCACAGGGGGGCCAAAAAAATACATGTGGGGCTAAGATGATGGAGGTGGGTACGGGAAAAAATGCATTTACCAACACTTTAAGGGGGGACACTACAAAAAGGAGAGGATGAACCAGAAAGGGACCTTGGACTTGGGTTTCACCTTGAGTAGTGGATTTTGAGGACTCCCCATATGAAAGCCCCCTTTGGGGCCAGCGATCATTTGGTTTTGAGAAAAAATTTAACAGTAGGCAAACAAGGGGGGGGGAAGGGGAAAAGGCAAGGACAAATGAAACCAAACTACGGGAAAGGGATAACAGGAATGAGGAACTTCCTAAAAGGGTTCAGTGGGACAGAAAAAAATTTTTGGCGGGAAAAGCCAGTTAATGGGTTGAAGGAAATTTTGCAAAAATTGTCCCCGGGGTGGGAGGGGTTTTGGTCCCCGGGGGGGAAACAAAATTGGGGATGGGTTTGGTTCCCCCAAAGGGTTGAAAATTGGGGGGCAAAAAAAAAAAAGTGTGTTTTGTGAATGGAAAAAATTTTGGGAAAGGGCCCCGGAGTTTTAAGGAGAGCGTCTTTGACCCAAAAAAACGAATATGCAAAAGATAAAAAGGGAGGGCCCAACTTTAATAGAAAACGCCTAGCCAGCAAAACCCCAAATCTAAACCCAAAGGGGGGGTTTACAGCCAAACCGGGAAGAAAACCCCCTTTTAAAGGAAACCGGGGTTTTCAGGCAAAGGAAGGAGGAGAGAAACAAGAAATGCCCCGATTGAAAAAATGTGGGAAATTTTAAAAACAAGAGATTAAAAAGAAGTGTTCACAGAGGGGACAAAAGGGGGGCTCGGAAAGAGGGGGAAGGTGGGGTACACCCCAAAAGTGTGGACTTTAAAACACGAACCCCGGGGGAGAAGAAGTGAAAGGCTTCTGAGGGAGCTAGATACCCCCAAAAGGCAAGGGGGGCCAGATAACATCTTTTCATGGGTTCCTGAGAGGGGGAAAGCAGGGGCGCTATTTTTTGTACCCCTAACAATAATATTAAATTACATAAATTTAAAACAGGGAGTTTTGCCTGAGGCAGGGAAGAAAGAAATGTGGTCCCGGGTTTTTTAAAAAGGGGGACAGGACATGAAGCATTTAAATACAGACCGTGTCACTGCCTATTAGTATGCAAAAATCAGGGAAAAGTTGTCGGAGAAAATGGGGGGAAATCTAAAAAGGGGAATTATTCTCATAAACCCGAAAACCCTTGGTTTCGAGAGGGGAAATCCTGTGTCCCCAAACCTACGGGAGTTCTATGACAGGGTGACAGCAGTAAGAAAAGGAGAGAGGGGGTGGGTGGATTGCATTTTTTGGCCCGCAAAAAGGGGCTTTTGGGACACGTACCCCCAAAAAGGATTAGTGAAAAAAAACTGGAGGCCAAGCAGGAAACTAGGGTTTCGGGGAAAATTCTTGTCAGGAAGACAGCAGCGAGTAATGGTACTTTTTTTGAGGGGTCGAGTGGGCCCCTGTGACCGGGGGGGGTCCCAGGGGGGGTCAGCCCTTTAGGCCCAGTGCTGTTTCTGGTATTTGTAAAAGACATGAGGGAAAGGGAATAACTCCGAGGTGTCCCGTTTGCAGATGACGTGAATTTGTGAAAAGGGATTTTCAGTCGATGGGAAGACCAGGCAGCAACAAAGGGGGATCTGGATCGGCTGCAGACCTGGTCCAGTAAACTGGTTTCCTAAGTTCAATCCCCAAATTTGAAAAAGTCTGAGGATTGGGGAAGGGGCCCAAAAGAAGACCGCAGAGGGGATTTACAGTCTGGGGGGGCCAGAGACTACAAACCTCCCCAAAAGGGAAAAAAAGTTCTTGGGGGGGGTATAACCCCAAAGGCCATCTCCTAAAGCGCACATCAACCAAAAAACGGGCTGCAGCATAGGGGTGTTTACCCAAACCTCAGAAAAGCCCCAAAATTTCTTAAAAAGGAATCTTCAGGCCCTTTTTTCCACTGGGGTACGTTGGGCCCCATTTGGGAGTTTGCGGCACCATTTTGGGAAACCCCGAAACCTAGCCAACCCTTGTAAAGAAACTAGAGAAAGGGGCAAAGGTTTGCGAAAGACTAGTCCAGGGTTTAAGAGGTATTTTCCAAAGATGAGGGGTTTAAAGGGGGAAAATCTCCTGCGACACTGGAGGACAGGAGGGGATGGGGGGGAAACATGTAACGACTTCAAAAAAATGAGGGAAATTTGACAAGGTGGACAAAGGGAAAGGGTGTTCCAGAGATGGACACAGCAACCCCGGGGGGCACAGTTGGAAGCTGAAGAAAAGATGATCAAAGGATGTTAGGGAAATTTTCTTCAAACCACAAAAGTAGTCAGGAAGTGGAATAGTTTGGGAAAACGATGTAGTGGAGGCAGGATTATACATAGCTTTAAGCAGAGGTACGTTTAAGCTCGTGGTTCAGGGAGAGTGACCCCAGTAGGACCAGTGAAGAGGCCCGGGCCAGGGAGCCTTTTGGAAAATTTTGACCCCCGCAACCTTTCCCCTAGGTGAGTACAAAATAGGTGAGTTTCACAATAACACACACCACCCCAACACAACACAACAAAAAAACACAACCCCACACAATTTGACACACACGCACTGCATACACAACCCCAAAACAAACACACCACACCACACACACACACACATACACACCAAAGGGACACATTGCCCGGGTTCACACATAACTCCCCCCTCCCCCCCCGACATCTCACTCCTTACCTGATCCCCCCTCCCCCCTATAACCCTCCCTCCCCCCCCTTCCCTCCTTCCCCCCCCTCCCCCTTCCCCCTCACCCAAATTGCCCTTTCCCCTCTTTCCCACTCCCCCTTTCCCCCAAAACTCTCCCCAAAGCCCCCAGTTCCTCCTCTCCCCCCCCACACACTTGACATACACAATACTAACCTAAAAATACGAATTACATATTTTTTCCCACCCCTGAGGCAATCAGGTTTAAAAAAAAAAATGGGTTGCCAGAGGCAACAAAAAAAAACCAAGGGGAAAAGGAGGAGGAAAAAAACAAAGGGGAAGGGGTTGGGCGCAGAGCTCACAAAAAGGGGGAAAATGAAGTGAAAAAAAATAGAAGAAATTGCATGAGAATTTGGGAAGAAAAGGGGTAGACATGGAAAGCAGAAGTGGGAGGTGCAAATCAAAGCAGCAGAACCAGGTGCAGAGTTTAAGGGAAAAGGAATGGAAAAAAATTTTAAAAAAGCCTAAAAAACTAAAAAAATTTTGGGATTGACCCAAAAGAGGGCAAATAAGGGGGGCTGTAGGGAAAAAAGGAGCAAAACTGCATGTAAAGTCAATCAGTGGGAGACTGAGTAAATTTAAAGAGGGGAAGGGTATATTTGGGGGGCCCTAACAGACCACAGCAAAAAACCCAGGGAAAGCGGGGAAGGGGGAAAAAGTCCCGGCCCTGAGCCCCAAATACATTGCTAGTGAAACTGAAAGAAAAAGGAAAAACTGCAAAGGGGAAATCAAAATTAAAAAGGGGGAAAACCAGTGATATTTCAGGGGGGAGAATGAAAGGGGGGAGGTCAGTCTTTGTGAATTGGGGTCCGGGGAAATTGAAGGGGAAAAAAAAAGAAGCAAGAAAACAAGGGAAAAAAAAAAACAATTTAAAGCTCATGAAAGCAATAGGAGAAGACGACATGGGCCCACCTGGAAAATTTTTGGGAATAGGGGGGGTTTTTAAAAAAAAAAACCAGGCCAGTGAAAGTGACCCTTAAGGCAGAATCAACTCGGAACAGGATCCTGCTGGAGAAAGCACGGTTAAGGGACATGCCCCGCATAAGGAAGGTTTTTATCTCGACCCCGACAAACATAAAACAGAAAAGGGAAAAAACAGGAGAGATGGTACAAAGGGGGAAAGGGGAAAGAAAGGGGGTGGAGAAAACGACAGGAGATCCCCGACACAGGAAAATTTAAATCAGCCTCCCTCACAAAAATTCCTATAGAAGCCCCCCCAAAACCCGGTCAAACCCCCCCGTGCAAAACCAAAAAACTCTTTAAAACCCAAAAAAAACCCCTGCCACATCCAAAGCCCCCACCCACGCATTACCCAAAATTTCCCCCCCCCACAGCAACCCAAACCCCTAGTTACTTATAGGTCTCCCATTTTCCCCCAACCCTTTAAAACATCTAACAGACCACAATCTTTGAAAAAGGTTTGGGAAAGGGGTTTGGTTTTACAAAAGCAGAAAGGAAAAAAAATTTAAATTTTGAGGGGTGGGACGGGAAAAAATCAAGGGGGGACATCCCCAGACTAAAAGCACTCAAGAAAAAAAAAACTCACCAGAAATAAAAGATTCAAACTTTTCCCGGATATCAAATCCTAGGGGAAAAAAAAGAGGGAGGAGAGAGGGGAAAGGGGGGAGTTGGGACTAAACGTAGGGGTTCTTAAATGGGAAAATATCGGGGTTGAAGGTAGAAACCTTGTTGGTGGTAACATATATTGTCAGGGCTGAGATGATGAGGAATGGAAACACAGCCTTGCCCGTGGGTTTTTGTCTGGATGGTTTTGCCGCCGAGTAGGCCGGGGGGAGGGGGCACGAGCCTACCCCATTTAGATCCCGTGACATCACACAAAGTCCCCAAAACCCCACAAGGGGGTCTCTATCTTTAAAACACTGGATGAACTAAAATGTATGCTATTTAACACAGGGGTCAGCAACTATGTGACAGCTCGGTCATGGTTTTCGTAAAGTCGTTTTGGGAAAACACTATATCTATAGGGTGAACAGGAGGCGGTTCTGGGCTGATTCTATACGATAACAAAATTCATATAAAAACTTAGAACCCAATAGATGGTTTCCCTAAAGGATGTTACAAAAAATGAGTTTTACGTAATGGGTGTTAACGTAAAGAGGGTTTTTTCGTAATGGGGTTTTAACGTAATGCTTTAAAAAACTATAAGAAAAAAATTTATTATCCCAAAAGGATGGAAATTTATCGAAACGATCTGTATTATTTCACTCTACGGATTTTTGAGGAAGAATAAAATTAAAAATATATTTCAAAAAAAAAGGGGAAAAATTAAAAAGCAAAGGGGATTGGTGCGCACTCGACATTCTGTCAAAAATTTCAGGGAAAACGGAGGGGGAAAGTGAACACGGAAAAAAAAAAAAAAAACTGAAAAACTAATCAGGGTTTAAAAATAAAAAACAGTTGGGCAATTTCCTTTTATCTCGGACATCTAGTTATACAGATATTACATTTAAACCCAAAATTTTGCGAGGGTGAGGTTTACATATGCAGAAAAGGGGTTTTCATCTCTGTGAGGTGAAATTCCTCTGCAAGGCTAACACAGCCTTTACTGAGGGAGATCTGAACGAGTATTACCAAAAAAAAATTGTGGGTTTTCATTACTTGTCGGTCACAAGGGAGTAACGACTTTTGATTGAGTATCTGACTGAGTATCTGAGGTAGAGGGTACAGAGTCAAGAGGATTTTCGCATTGTCAAAATTAGCTGGGGTAGAATATCCTAAAATCGATACTAATTTCATTTTGATCTAATGCGATTCTTTTTACTTACTGTACTAATTTCTCTAAACCCTTTTTCTTATTTTTAAACCCCCGGGTATGTTTACTAAACCCCATAAGGGCCCACAAACTTTTGTCGGGGCTTAGGCCCTTTTGGAGTTTTGTTGAAATTTGTCAGCATTACTCTTTAAACCCATTTGATTTTAAAGGGTTGCACGGTATTAGTTACTCTAGGGAATTCTGCTGTTGATTTTGAAATGTTTCACGGATTTTCTAAAAAAACTCTGAGCTATGCTGGTCGAGTTGCTACAAAATTTATCAAAGGGGTTTAATTAGGTTTTGGAGTGGAATAAAAAATTTAAGGGTAAAAAACTTGTCTTCACCATACAATGCAAAAAATGTGGGTATCCCCCTATGGAAGAAATTTTAAGCAGAAAATTTTTGGAAAAATTGAACATCTGGTAAGCTTCATCCAAGTTTCACTATTGGGGGTTGATGGGGACCCCCTCAGGACTTAAAATACCTTTTTATTGGTTCTTTCGGCTAACCCCTTTTAGCAGGATGAAAGAGGGAAAATTTGGGGGATTTAGAGATCTTGTTTAAAAATAACAAAATTTTTTAAGGGTTTTTTAAATTTCAGAAATTCCCCCCATTATTGTTACTAAGGATTTAGGGGTTTGGGAGGCCTGAGATAATACATTCTTTAAAAGCTTTTTGCTACTGTCTCTGCGTCCTTTTCTGCAAAAGGAACTAACCACAATTTCTGGTTTAAATGGTCCACCATAACACACAGATGTTTGTTGCCTTGGAGGGAACATTTAAAATTGGTTAACAAGTCAAGGGCAACTCTTTCCCACGGTTCGCTAGTGGTTGGGTACACTTGGATTGGGTTAGGACCATTGACATTTCCTTTATGCTGCATACAGACACTACATTTCTTGACATACTCGGAAATGTCAGTTGCCATACATGGCCAGAAGTATTTCATTCTGGCTTGTTTCACAGAACGATCCATACCAGGGTGTGCAACACCTGGTGTATCATGAACTAGCTGTAGAGCTACGTTCACTAGTGACTGTGGAATTACTAACTGGTAAACTCTTCTGCTTGGAGTACCCAACTCAGCTGTTCGATACAGTAATTCTTGGTCATTACAAAGTCACTAATGGGTGCTGGTGCTTCACAGTAAGAATAAGATCTTCCTGGAGCAGGAATCGAATCACACCAGACCACATGGGATCTGTTCTTTGGGCAGTTTTGACATCCTCGACAGTAAATGGAGGATCTGCAGTAACTACACTAACGTGTCGCGATAAAGCATCAGCGACTACATTCGACTTGCCAGGTAAATGTTCAAAAGTGGGATTGAACTCTTGGATAGTCAAGGTCCATCTGGCTAACCTTCCAGTAGGCTGTTAGTTCTGGAATAAAGGTATCAGGGCGCATGGTCTGTCAAGACACGAACAGGGTACTGGTAAATAATGTCTCGGAAGTGCTTTAAAAAGACCATATTATTGCTAAAGCTTCTTGCTCATTACTGTATTAATTTTCGTTCAGGCCTTCGTGAGGACTCGGCTAGCAAATGCAACTTTCGTTGTACTTGCCATCAGTTTTCTGAGCTAGTACGGCACCTATGCCAGTTGAGCTAGCATCAGTTGTCAGATAGAAGGGCTTAGAAAATCTGGAAATTTCAAAATTGGAGCATATGCTAGCTTTTCTTTTAGAGTTTGGAATGCTGTTTCTTGACAGAAGGTCCAAACAGAAGGAGCATCTTTCTTTTAAACAACTCAGTTAGAAGAGCAGCTATGGAAGAAAAATTGGCAATGAAAGATCTATAAAAACCTGCTAAGCCCACAAAGGATCTTACGGCATCAGCAGTTTTGGGAGTTGAAAAATTTAGTACTGCAGTTACTTTACTTTGATCAGTCGTAACCCTCTGGAGTGACTACGTGACCAAGAAACTTAATTTCTGATCTGAAAATTTGAACATTTAGACAGTTTGATCTTTAATTTGGCATTCTTCAAGCTTACCAAGTACTACATCAAGTCTTTTCAAGTGTGTATCCACGTCCTTAGACATGACGATTACGTCATCTAAGAACACCATAAGTGCATTACCAATGAGACCTCTAAAGATATTAGTCATGAGCCTTGAGAACGTGATAGGGGAGGATCGTAATCCAAACGCCATATGGAGGAAGTGATAATGACCTGTGGGAGTGGAGAATGCAGTTAGCTCTTGGCTGTCCTCGTGAAGAGGGACTTGCCAAAACCCTTGTAACAAGTCCAGGGTCGAGAAACTTTGTTATCTCCGATATTGCGTAAAAGGTCAACCTAGTACAGGAAGTGGGAAGCGATCTGGAATAGTTTTCGCATTTAACTTCCTAAAGTCAATCACCGGGCACCAAGTGCCGTCCTTCTTAGGCACTAGGATCAAGGGCGCATTCCAGGGTGAATTGCTAGGTGCAATAACTCCATCATCAAGCATTTGATTGATCAATTCTTCTGCGACAGCAACTTGTGAATGAGGCATTCTATACGCAGGTATGTAGATAGGTCTAGTACCAGGTTCAAATGGAATACGATGGGACAATAAGTTCGTTATACCCATCTTCTCACCTGGTAAGGCAATGGCTTTACGACGTTTGTTCAGCAGAGTCAACAAACGCTTGACTTCATCTGGGAAGTCAGTGGGAGCTAAGTCTATTCCTCAACTGGTGAAACAGATTGATCCGGTGAAGTGGATGAGGTCTCCCCGGCAGAAATAGCACCGACCCCACTGGTCAGGTGACAACTCATCCTCTACCTGAACAGGGTAAGGATAGTGAACAAGGTCAACAAGATTGGTATTTGCTCTGAGACGAACACTGTGACCCAAAGTGTTAGCAAGGAGTGAATGGATCTTACTGTCTCTTACAGTATGTAAGGAAGGTTCAACAAATAAACCTTTGACCTTGCAGGAATCACTGTCAACTAGGACGTTATCACCTTCTGGAACATTAGGAAACAACAAACAGACACTCTAGTGAGAGCACTAGCCGCAACAGAGACGTCTTTCTGCAGACGGCATGTGACATCAACAAGAGATGGCATTACTAGTTTCAAGTAATCGTTTTCTGACAAGGCATCCCCTGTGGAGAAACTACTAATCGAACTAGCAGTCATTGCAGGGATAGGTTGTGCACTCTAGGCAGTCTGAGTGTCCTCGTACACTTGAGGCAACGGAACACTATCCTGCAAGTCTGAAGGTATAGGTGGAACACAGACGGGAGGGACAGAATTACCAGTGCCTGACCGCTTGGGTACGCTACTGCAGAATGCATTGGCTTGTAAGGACTTAATGCGTACATCATACTCTGCAGCAGTATGACAGATTTCTGATCCAAGCTGGTAACCCCAGAATGGAACGATCAAGTCGTCAATTTGGGCATGCCATCGGTACGGGTCGAGCACAATGCGTAAGTCTCGCATGGAAGCAAATCCCAGAAGAAGGTCACCAGGGAAAGTAATCTGGTCGACAACAAGAAAAGCAGCAGTAAAGTCTCTGCCTTGGATAGTAAAGGTGAGCGAAGTCTGACCTCGGACTCGCAGAAGAGAACCAGCTACTCCACTAAGGGAGGTTACAGTAGTTGGTTCAACGAGGAGGACACGTCGTAACCGCTTCTCTTTAAACAAGCTAGACATAATGATATTAACTTGCACTCCAGAGTCCATGAACACATGAACGGGCACATTATAGACAGACGCTTGTACTAATGGACCAATCATTACATTAGGAGTTATATGCAAACAGGAAGGTGAGTTGTCATCGGAGAAGGCATTTTCTACTTCATCCCCAAATTCCTCTACGTCAGAGACGTGTGAAGCAACATCATCAGCAGGATTGTCATTCTCGAGACTGCTTAAGGCTTCAAAGGAATTGTGAACGGGGATGGTGTACTCCTTATCACCTACCGTCACCATGGGACGGTTTGACTGGGGCGCTCTAATTCCCCCGAATTGGAAGAATGAGCCTGGTTCTGGTTAGTTTGCGAACCACGACGTCTGTTTCCTCTCCTGGCTCTGCGGTTGGAACGGCCACGGAAAGATCTAGAGTACTGCATATTGTAGAGAGCATTGCACTCAGACGTGTCATGTCCATGAATTCTATGATAAGTACAGTAGGGAAGATCTGACTGGTACTCATCATCAGTACGACGCTTCTTAGGGTGACTGTCATGACAATTAAATAGCGATTATGGCCACGGTAACCACAATTGTAGCAAACTCTTTGACTGTGGGTACTGTACGTACTACGGGTGCTACGGGAATGATGGCTCTTAACACTTGCTTTGGATGATGGGCGCGAGTGATTGCGGTTGGGAGGTTTGGTAGTAGCACCAAACTAGAGGAGGTACAGATTGGACAAGGTGTTTGGCATAGACTTACGATAAGGGAGGTTCCCTCGGGACACAAATTTCTTACACGGATTAGAGCTGCAAGCGGTCCCATAGTAGCATCTAGCGACTTGAATTGTACACATACTTAGATGTCGGTGGCATTAGTTGTTTAATAACTCCAAATGCAGCTAATTTGGCAAACCCATCAAGGGCTGGTTTATCACTATCTTTAAGGTACTTTGAATTTTGTCCTGCTTTAACAAATGAGGACATAAGGTTATTAAGACGAAGAGCAACTCATCTAATGACTCTTCTGGTCTCGGAGCTGTGCAAACTAATTCTTTGAGAACAACGAACGGATCGGTTTTCTCGCACCGGTTCAAGATAATTGGCGAATTAACTGTTTCATAATCTTGCCACCTGGTATGATCTTGGAAGTCCTTCATACGATTAAGTTAAATACATTTGAGGCTAGCTGGAGAACGGGCTAGACTCTCCTATCTGATACTTATTAAACACTCTCAGATGGGAGACCATCAACTGAAGCATTAGCTCTGGCTCTAACTGCGGTAAACCAACCTTCAAGGTTGGCTGGGTCACCATTGAACAATGGTGACCCAGCATCATACGGATCACGACTGAAATTACGCAGGCTAGAAGTCTGAGTATGTCTTTCGTTTGATAAGAGTTACTCGAATTTTGGGCTGGCAAATTAATGGTTGTACTAGCAGCATGTGCTGAGCATCGCTTGAGAAAACTTGAGACATGTTTGCAAAATGTAAAACAAGAATTTAGAGAACAAAAGAAAATGGTAACTGAGGAACACACGACACAGTGACTTAAATAGGAAGAAAAAATGCTTAAACTATTCTGCATAAGTAATTAAAAATTGACAGGTCACACAGTAAGCAAAGAACTCACACAAGAAAAATATGCAACTGAAATGAACAACACTGAAATGAAGAGAACTTGTACTTTACTCAAATCTAATTTGCTCAACTTTTACTTTAAATTGAATGAATGGCACAGTGAGTTGTCTTTACTTTCAATGCAACAGGGAAATACACAATAAAATGATAAAATGGACTCAATAAACTTGTGCAAAAAAATAAAACAGAGGCACAATTCACTGAAATAAAATAAAATGACACAGACAGAATAAAATATTATGCACAGAACAGAGCATAGAAACTGCACTGAAATAAACTGTAGCAATATTGCAAAATAATTGCTAATCAAAAAAAAAAACACTGCTTAGAATCTCTGCAAGAAAAACTTTAGTGGCAACACAATAATTTGCACAAGAATTATTGCAAAATGAATCAATGCGCAATAATAAAAAATTATTACACACACAAGAAAAGAAATATATCAAGGAATGAACACTTTAACTCTTAACTGCACTCAAGCAACACTTAACAAGCAAAAGAACAATTTACTTTAACGAAGAACTTAAAAATTGCACTAAGTAGTGAATTTGTTCAATAAAACATAAAAAATAATAGGTGCTAAAAACATAACAAAAAAAGTTTGAACACTTACAGTGATGCAGAACACAACACATCAACAAACACAGTACTAGAGTTTTCTTGCAATGAAACTTGATGTGTGAAAAAATTTTGTAAGAAATGATTTCTTGCTTGCACAAAATAATGGCACTATTGTCTGTGGAAATAAGACAAATTAGACACTGGCTAAATGAAAGAATATGAAACACAAGAATGTTCAACACACAGGGAACAAAACAAAAATACACAAAAGCTGGGAAGAAAAAAAAATTATAACAGACAACACTGAGTTGTGATACAGAATATGAGGTGAAAAATTTACTGAAATACTTCACTGGAATACTGAGAACACTAGGTGATTCTGAAGTGTAAACACAAGTATCTAACTGCTCATATGTTGCACACACAACAAAGGAAAAACACTAAGTACTTACTTCAAGTGTATAAAAAGACACACAACACAACAGACATAAGATAATGCACGCAAATTAACACTGAATTAAGAAGAGAAAAAAAGAATATTGCAATCAGTACTTGATAAACACTGAGTCTGATCAAGAGTCCACTGAATGTCACTAAGAGAAAAATCACTGGAAACACAAAAGAAATGTCTCAACACTCGCAAATGTTCTCTATGAAAAAAATAATATTATCGCTGTACGACTTGGTGAAAAATGAGGTTGATGATTGTTTATATCGTCTTGCTGCTGTCCTCTGCACACGTGATCGTAGAATTGCGCTTACATCGATGATAGACTTCACACAGGAGGCTTTTAACGGTGGCACAAAACACACTCTAGCTCTTGACCCCCTATGTGGTCCTTAAAATATGGTGCTGCAACCCTTAGTAGTTCACCAAAACACTGAAGAAGTAGGTGAGTGGGTAATGGCTGAGTGAGGCATCTGAGGCCGCGTGGTGAGTGTAGTTGGGTTTGTGGGTTAGCAGGGCTAAGACCGGCAATGGTGAGACACACGTGGTCATGAGTGGTTGGGCCTATGGGTTGAACGGCGTAAGCCTCACTGAGAACAACCACACTGCCGCGAAAATATTTCTAAGCCGACCGGCTTAAAAACAAACCCACGAAATACTACAACACCACAAGGATGAAAAAGAGCACTCAGAATGCTTGGAGCTTGAAACACAAGCGATGAAGACTACTCACGTGGCTTACTGGGGTAAGACACCTGGGTTAGTTGCTAGCTGACTTATCTTAACCCTTCACACAGAATAGCTTGATAACTTCACACGATGAGCACAGCAGGGGGTGGAAAGCTGGCTTGGCAGGCAAAAGAAACTGGATGGGGTAGACTAGGCTCGACTGGGCTTCCTCACCACAGACTGGAAGCTGGCTTATTTTGCAAACTCGGGTCAACCCCTTGGGAGTGATGCAAATAAGCAGATACACTAATACAAACTGACCAGTGAATAATGTAGAAGCTGATAGGAGCTTGGGCGGGAGTACTGGCTTGAGGTAGCAGGCTGGCGTTAACCTTGGTAGGCCTACTCACAAGATGGCCGGCTCGGTCGAAATTTATCTCCAGAAATAGCTGTAATTGTCAGAATTACAGGCCCTCCGATGCCACCATTTTATCGTAGGGTTCTTTAAATGGAGATATCGAGAGTTGAAGGTAGACACACTTGTTGGATGGTAACATATATTGTCAGACTGAGATGATGAGGAATGGAGCCCAGCCTTGCCGTGTTCTTGCTGGATGGTCTGCCGCCAAGTGAGGCCGGGGCAGAGGCACGAGCCTACACATGAGCATCCCGTGACATCACACAAAGTCACAGGCCTACAGGGATCTCCTATCTAAAGCACATGGATGATACTAATATGCTATGCTTATATAACACAGGGATCAGCAACTATGCTGACAGCACCGCTCATAAAAACCAGTCGGGGTTTGAGAAAATGGAAGGAATGGATGGCACGGGCGAAAGAGACTACTTAGTAGGAACAATCCAGTCTGAGGGACATAAGGTGATAATTTCAGTAATGTACAACCCACCACAGAACTGCAGGAGGCCAAGAGAAGAATACGATGAGAGCAACAGAGCAATGGTCGATACACTAGCCGAGGTGGCCATGAGAGCACACATGGGGGGAGCAAAGTTACTACTTATGGGTGATTTCAATCACAAGGAGATTGGCTGGGAAACCTGGAGTCCCATGGGGGTCCCAAAACATGGAGAGCCAAGATGATGGATGTGGTACTGGAAAACCTCATGCATCAACATGTTAGAGACACTACCAGAGAGAGAGGACAGGATGAAGCAGCAAGACTGGACCTTGTATTCACCTTGAGTAGTTCTGACATCGAGGAAATCATGTATGAAAGGCCCCTGGGAGCTAGTGATCATGTTGTTCTGTGCTTCGACTATATAGTTGAGCTCCAAGTGGAGAGAGCAGCAGGAATAGGGTGGGAAAAACCAAACTACAAAAGGGGGAACTACTCATGCTTGAGGAACTTCTTTCAAGACATTCAGTGGGAGAGGGAACTGACAGGAAAACCAGTACAAGAAATGATGGACTATGTGGCAACAAAATGCAAGGAGGCAGAGGAGAGGTTTGTTCCCAGGGAAACAGAAATAATGGGAAGAATAGAACGAGTCCTTGGTTCACGCAAATGTGTAGGAAGCAAAAACTAGGTGTACTAGAGAATGGAAAAGGTACAGAAGACAGAGAACTCAGGAAAACAAAGAGATTAGCCGAAGAGCCAGAAACGAATATGCACAGATAAGAAGGGAGGCTCAGTGGCAATACGAAAATGACATAGCATCGAAAGTCAAGACTGACCCGAAGCTGTTGTACAGCCACATCAGGAGGAAAACAACAGTCAAGGACCAGGTAATCAGACTGAGGAAGGGTGATTGGGAGTTCACAAGAAACGACCGAGAGGTATGTCAGGAGCTCAACACGAGATTTAAAGAAGTATTTACAGTGGAAACCAGTAGGACTCCAGGAAATCAGAACAGGGGGGTACACCAGCAAGTGCTGGATGAGGTACATATAACCAAGGAGGAGGTGAAGAAGCTGCTTTGCGAACTTGACACCTCAAAGGCGGTGGGACCAGACAACATCTCTCCATGGGTCCTTAAAGAGGGAACAGAGATAGTGTGTGTGCAATTAACAAAGATCTTCAACATATCAATTGAAGCTGGACAACTCCCTGAGGTATGGAAGATGGCAAATGTAGTCCCAATTTCTAAAAAAGGAGACAGAAATGAGGCACTAAACTACAGACCTGTATCACTAACGTGTATAGTATGCAAAGTCATGGAGAAGATCATCAGGAGGAGAGTGGTGGAGCACCTGGAAAGAAACAAGTGTATAATTGACAACCAGCACAGTTTCAGGGAAGGAAAACCCTGTGTCACAAACCTATTAGAGTTTTATGACAAGGTGACAGAAGTAAGACAAGGAAGGGAGGGGTCGATCGACTGCATTTTTTTGGACTGCAAGGCCTTCTACACAGTTCCTCACAAGAGGTTACTGCAAAAGCTAGAGGATCTGGCACACATAACAGGAAAGGCACTGCAATGGATCAGAGAATACCTGACAGGGAGGCAACAACGAGTCATGGTACGTGACGAGTTCTCAGAGTGGGCGGCTGTGACAAGCAGGGTTCCACAGGGGTCAGTCCTAGGACCTGTGCTGTTCTTGGTATATGTGAATGACATAACGGAAGGGATAGACTCAGAAGTGTCCTTGTTTGCAGGTGATGTGAAGTTAATGAGAAGAATCAAATCGGATGAGGATCAGGCAGGACTACAAAGAGACCTGGACAGGCTAAAAGCCTGGTCCAGCAACTGGCTCCTTGAGTTTAACCATGCCAAATGCAAAGTCATGAAGATTGGGGAAGGGCAAAGAAGACCCCAGACACAATATAGTTTAGATTGCCAAAGACTGCAAACCTCACTCAAGGAAAAAGATCTGGGGGTGAGTATAGCACAAAGCATATCTCCTGAGGCGCACATCAATCAGATAACTGCTGCAGCATACGGGAGCCTGGCAACTATGGATAGCGTTCCGATACCTCACTAAGGATTCGTTCAAGACTCTGTATACCATTTACGTCAGGCCCATACTGGAATATGCAGCACCAGTTTCGAATCCACACCTAGTCAAGCACGTCAAGAAATTAGAGAAAGTGCAAAGGTTTGCAACAAGACTAGTTCTAGAGCTAAGGGGATTGTCCTACGAAGAAAGGTTGAGGGAAATCGGCATGACGACACTGGAGGACAGGAGGGTCAAGGGAGACATGATAACGGCATATATAATACTGCGCAGAATATCAAGGTGGACAAAGACGGGATGTTCCAGAGAAGGGACACAGACACAAGAGGTCACAATTGGAAGTTAGAGACTCTGATGAATCAAAGGGATGTTAGGAAGTATTTTTTTCACTCATAGAGTAGTCAGGCCGTGGAATAGCCTAGAAAGTGACGTAGTGGATGCGGGAACCATACATAGTTTTAAGGCGAGGTATGATGAAGCTCATAGGGCAGGGAGAGAGAGGACCTAGTAGCAATCACCGAAGAGGCGGGGCCAGGAGCTATGAATCGACACCTGCAACCACAAATAGGTGAGTACACACAGGAACTTGGACTCTACCCCTGCAACCTCAACTAGTTAAGTACACACACACACACACACACACACACACACACACACACACACAATCATTATATATATATATATATGTATATGTATACATATATACTATAATATTATATCATATAATTATATATATATATATATATATATATATATATATATATTATATATATAATATATATATGTATATATATAATATTATATATATATATATATTATATATATATAATTATATATATATATATATATATATATAATATATAAATATATATATATATATATATTAATATATATATATATATATATATATATATATATTTATATAATATATATAATATTATATATATATATAATATATATATATATGTATATTATATATATATTTATATATATTATATATATATAATATATAATATAGATATATTTATATATCTATATCTATATATATATACAAAATATATATATATATATATATATATATATTATATATATATATATATAAATAGATATATATATATATATATTATATATATATATATATATATATATATATATAAATTATATATATATATGTTTAAAAGCCGAATTGCAGAGATTGTTGTATTTAGCTATGGTTTACTTTGGCCTAGTTTGAGCAATGAATAATTTGTTATGCAATAAACCAACGGAATCAGTGATGTAAACTTTAATTATGTCCTTTGTCGTCGTCAAAGGTTGGGCAAGGCGTTTCAACTTGTCGATTTTCTAAACCATAGATCCCATGATGTCAGACACTGAACATCATCAGATTTGGTACAAAGACTTCACGCTTGTCAACCTTTGAACGACGACCTTTACTTACAATAGTGCAGGTTCCACTGGATCCCGCCTCCTCCTGCTATTACACTAGTGGCAGGTCCCAACTGTGATCCCACCTCCTCCTGCTACTTACACTAGTGGCAGGTCCCACTGTGATCCCGCTCCTCATGATACTTACATTGTGGCAGGTCCCACTGTGATCCCCCGCCTCCTCCTGCTCCTTACACTAGTGGCAGGTCCCACGGTGATCCTGCTCTACCTACTCTGCTACTTTACACTAGTGGCAGGTTCCCACTGTGATCCCGCCTACTCCTGGATACTTACATAGTGGCAGGACCCACTTTGATCCAGAACGCCTCCTGCTACTTACCACTAGTGGCAGGTCCCACTGTGATCCCGCCTCACTCCTGCTACTTACATTAGTGGCAGGTCCCCACTGTTGACTCCCGCCTCCTACTGCCTACTTACACTAGTGGGCAGGTCTCACTGTGATCCCGCCTCCTCCTGACTACTTACACTAGTGGCAGGGTCCCACTGTGATTCCCGCCTCCTCCTGCTACTTACACTTGGGCAGGTCCCACTGTGATCCGCCTCCTCATGCTACTTACACTAGTGGCAAGGTCCCACTATGATCCTGCCTCCTCCTGTACATAACACTAGTGGCAGGGTTCTCCACTGCGATCCCGCCTCCTCCTAATACTTACACTAGTGGCAGGTCCCACCTGTTTCCCGCCTCCTCCTAACTACTTACCACTTGTGGCAGGTCCCACTGTGATCCAGCATCCTCCTGCTACTTACACTAGTGGCAGGTACACTGTGATCCCGCCTCCTCCTGCTACTTTCACTTTATCTAATGGGCAGGTCCCACTGTGAACCCGCCTCCTCCTGCTACTTACACTAGTGGCAGGTCCCACTGTGATTACGCCTCCTCCTGCTACTTACACTTGTGGCAGGTCCCACTGTGATCCCGCCTCCTCCTGCTTCAACTCATCTCACCGCAGTATATAAGCCTCCTCTCTGGCCCTGTGCTGCACTTCCTACAAGAGTGATGGACTGAACACTTCGAATCAGGTTGAGGGACTGATTACCTCAAACTTCTACTCTTCCTTACCCACTTCTACTTTGTATTGGACTGATGAAGCCACTGTGTGGCGAAACGTTTCTTCAATAAAGATTCCCATGTGTTGCATAAGTGTCTCAATTCTTCAGTCTTCATGATGTAAACAGTTTATTAGTCTTCATGATGTAAACAGTTTATTAGTCTTCATGATGTAAACAGTTTATTAGTCTTCATGTTGTAAACAGTTTATTAGTCTTCAGGATGTAAACAGTTTATTGTCTTCATGTTGTAAAACAGTTTATTAGTTTTAATGTTGTAAACTGTGTATTGTATTTCATTGATGTTAAACGGTTTATTAGTCTTCATGTTGTAAACAGTTTATTAGTCTTCATGTTGTAAACAGTTTATTAGTTTCTTCATGTTGATAAAACAGTGTATTAGTCTTTCAGTTTGTAAAACAGTGTATTTAGTCTTCATTGATGTAAACAGTTTATTAGTCTTATGTTGTAAACAGTTTATTATGTCTTATTGTTGTAAACGTGTATTAGTCTTCATAGATGTAAACGGTTTATTTGTCTTCATGTTGTAAACAGTTATTAGTCTTATGTTGTAAACAGTTTATTAGTCTTACATGTTGTAAACAGTTTATTAGTCTTCATGTTGTAAACAGTGTATTTGTCTCATGTTGTAAACAGTTTATTAGTTTCTGTTGTAATCAGTTTTATTAGTCTTCATGTTGTTTAAACAGTTTATTTCAGTCTTCATGTTGTAAACAGTTTATTAGTTTCATGTTGTAAAACAGTTATTAGTCTTCATGTTGTAAACAGTTTATTAGTCTTCATGTTGTAACAGTTTATAGTCTTCATGTTGTAAATACAGTGTATTAGTCTTCATGTTGTAAACAGTTTATTAGTCTTCTGTTGTAAACAGTGTTTAGTCTCTTGTTGTAAACAGTTTATTAGTCTTCTGTAGACAGCCTGTACTGTCTGCATAGACAGCCCATGCTGTCTGCCAGCTTAGTTCATATTTCGCGCCATGCTGGTGCTGCCACTAGAGGCCTTGCCACTTCAGTATGCCGGACATGACTCCACTCACTCAAACACAGCGGCCTATGTGCAAGACACAAAGTACTCCCAGCTCACTCTCGTGGGCTTGGCCTACCGGGCCATGGGCAAACACAACACAAGACTGGTGTAACCCACCTACGACTTAACTATAAAGTAAAGAAGCTCCGAAGAAGTGTATATCATTCACACCCCGGCCTACTAGCTACCAAACAAGGCCGTAATAAATGGTGACAGCGGTGCTTGCAGCAGTTGTGTTTGCCTGGAGAGAGGGAGGAAGAGGGTGTGCAGTCATCTTCACTTCATCATCCCATACAAGAGCGAATACGTCTCTCAACGAGTATCCTGATGTCGTGTATGCAACTTTTGTAGCATCCAGACAAGGTAATAGCTGGATCCCAGCCGAAATTTGTCGAAAGCTCTTCGAGAATTGTGAGTTGGAGTCACAGTGACCCCACGCTACAGGTCCCACGCTACAGTGTCCCACGCTGTTTCTCAAGTCACGTGTTTCAGCGCCACTTGTATGTTGCTGTTGTTGTTTCAGTCACACAGCTGTTTCAGCATGCCAGAGGTGTGTTTTGTGGCTGATTTTCTGCGTCCAGTGTGGCTTCTCCACGTGTTTGTGGGTGGAGGAGGAAGGAGGAGGAGGAAATGGCTAGATGCTTGCCCTGCCATACACATCACCCACCTCCTCGCCACCACACTACCATACACTCCACCAATGCCCACTACCTTGCTGTGTTTCTGCTGGTTTTTCGTGTGAATTCTTTGCCAGTGCTGTGTATCCGAGTGCCCCAAGGCCACTCGAAGCTGCGTGGATCAGCATGCCACGTAGATCATGACACCACGTGGATTCGACACCACATTGGGTGTGGCAGATGTCAAGTAGACCTACAAAAGCCACGTCGAGTACCTGATTGTTCCCAGGCCACTGCTGTGGTCTGCTGCCCGCCCATCACATTGACGTCACCTCAAGTGTCTGCCTGACGTAACCTCATGATGTCTTCCTGAGTCACCTCGAGATGTCCGCTGACGTCACAGCCCTTGCTGACGTCACCTCGCGACATCCACGCCTGGAAATTCACATGAAGTCACCATCGAGTGTTCAGTAATTATTTCAGTATTGTCGGAGATTGACGAGAAAATTATGTTGGTGTGTTAATTATTTCTCTCTTAGTAGTTTCTCACATTTTTAGGTATATGTCCTTAGTGTAGTTTTGTGCACGAAAAGCCTCATTTGCTGTTATAGCCATGTTGTACGAATGTACAGCGGTGTGTTTGTAAAGTTTCTGTGTGTCAGTGATGTCTGGGCCAGCCAGACCTGAGTAGCACCACTGTGTTAAGTCACCCCGCGTGTGACCAGTGTGTTTGACCAGCTGATTACTCAGCCCTGAGCGTACGAGCCCTCTCTTGTAAGAAGCTTTTTTATGCTCGTCGCTCGTGTTGTTTCTGCAGAATCGTAAACTGCTACGTTCCCATCGAGTTTGTTTCACTTCACCTCTAGGACCATCAGAGTGATCACACGAAACCCAATCCGTGCAGTTATATGTAGAGAAAACAAGTCTGGGGGATGCTTAGGCTAACCTTGCTATAAACTCAAACTGTGAGAGATGATACTCGTCAAGCCGCAGGCAGGCCTGTCGGCAGGCGCTGTGTCGGCCTCGTGTCACAAGCATTCAAGTGAGAAGCCTGCACAAAGTGGATGTACTTTGACTGCTAGCTCGCTCACTGCAGTCTGTGTTTTTATTGTATGTTACGACTCCCAGATTTTTCGCCAGTCGTCTCTGCCACGACTCGCTCCACAAAACTCGCTCCACGCTCGCCGGCAGTGACAGCCCAGCGACAGTACCAGTCGAGAATGTCCCCTGAGTCGCTTGCCAGAAGTCCTGCCCAGTTGCCGAGTTTGTCGACGCCTCACTCGGGGGGCACCAGATGTTGTCCCCCAGGTTGAGTGAAAACCTGCAGCGACTCCTAGATGATGCTTCACCGTTCCAGAGGAGACCGTAACCTTTTAAAGTCACAGCTCAGCCGCAGCGATGTCTCCCGTGTTGCAGTATGTCCAGACGCAGGAAGGCGTGCTGGGATGCCCTTCGAAGTTCACTGCCTTTGCCCACGATGTTTAGCACCCCCACATGTTTTTTTTTTTCCCTCCCTGTAGGAAGTTTTTTTTCCATTTCATATATATTATATATATATTTTTTTATTTTGTGTTCTGTGCCCCTGTTCCTACGAGAGAGAGACCGAGTTTCTTTTACTACCAGTATTGTCGCGTCGGGACGACACGCGGTAGGTGGCCGAGCTTATGTAGAACAGCCTGTACTGTCTGCACAGACAGCCCCTGCTGTCTGCCAGCTTAGTTCCTATTTCGGGCCATGGGTGGGGCTGCCACCTAGAGGCCTTGCCACTTCAGTATGCCCAGACATGCCTCCATCTCACTCACACAGCGGCCTAGCAAGACACAAGTACTCCCAGCTCTCTCTCGTGGGCATGGCCCTCCCGGCCATGGGCACACACAACACAAACCTGTGTAACCCACCTACGACTTAACAATAAAGTAAGAAGCCTCCCAAAAGTATATCATTCACACCCGCTACTAGCTACCAAACAAACCCGTTATAAATGGTGACAGCGGTGCTTGCAGCAGTTGTGTTTGCTGGAGAGAGGGAGGAAGAGGTATGAAGTCATTTCACTTCATCATCCCATACAAGAAGCATACGTCTCTCAACGAGCTATCCTGATGTCGTGTCTGCACTTTTGAGCATCCAGACACAGGTACTAGCAGGATCCAGCCGAAATTTGTCGAAAGTCTTCGAGAATTGTGAGTGGAGTCACAGTGACCCCACGCTACAGCGTCCCACGCTACAGTGTCCCACGCTGTTTCTCAAGTCACGTGTTCAGCGTCACTTGTATGTTGCTGTTGTTGTTCAGCTCAGCACAGCTGTTTCAGCAAGCCAGAGGTGAGTTTTGTGGTGATTTCTGCGTCCAGTGTGAGCTTCTCCACGTGTTTGTGGGTGGAGGAGGAGGAGGAGGAGGAATGGCTAGATGCTTGCCCTGCCATACACTCACCCACGCTCCTCGCCACCACACTACCATACACTCACCATGCCCACTCCCTCTGCTGTGTTTTCTGTGTTTTTCGTGTGAATTCTTTGCCAGTGCTGTGTATCCGAGTGCCCAAGGCCACTCGAAGCTGCGTGGATCAGCATGCCACGTAGATCATGACACCACGTGGATCGACACCACATTGGGTGTGGCCGATGTCACGTAGACCTACAAAGCCACGTGAGTTACCTGATGTCCCAGGCCACATGCTGTGGTCTGCTGCCCGCATCACATTGACGTCACCTCACGATGTCTGGGCCTGACGTCACCTCATGATGTCTTCCTGACGTCACCTCGAGATGTCCGCTGACGTCACAGCCCTGCTGACGTCACCTCGCGACATCACGCCTGACATCACATGATGTCACCATCGAGTGTTCAGTAATTATTTCAGTATTGTCGAGATTGAGAGAAAATATATGTTGTGTGTTAATTAATTCCTCTTAGTAGTGTTCTCACATTTTAGTATATGTCTTAGTGTCAGTTTTGTGCACAGAAAAGCCTCATTTGCTAGTTAAGCCATGTTGTACCGAATGTACAGCGGTGTGTTTGTAAAGTTTCCGTGTGTCCAGTGAGGTCTGGGCCAGCCAGACCTGAGTAGCACCACTGTGTTAAGTCACCCGTGTGACCAGTGTGTTTGACAGCTGATTACTCAGCCCTGAGCGTACAAGCCTCTTGTACAGAAAGCTTTTATGCTCGTCGCTCGTGATGTTCTGCAGAATCGTACCTGCTGCGATTTCCCATCGAGATTTGTTTCACTTCACCTCCAGACCATCAGAGTGCAGTTATATGTAGAGAAACAAGTCTGGGGATCTTAGGCTAACCTCTGCTATAACTCCAACTGTCGAGAGATGATACTCGTCAAGCCGCAGGCAGGCCTGTCGGCAGGCGCTGTGTCGGCCTGTGTCATCAAGCTTCAGTGAGCAGCCTGCACAAAGATGATGTCACTTTGACTGCTAGCTCGCTCACTGCAGTCTGGTGTATGATGTTACGACTCCCAGATGTTTCGCCCAGTCGTCTCTGCCACGACTCGCTCCACAACTCGCTCCACGCTCGCCGGCAGTGACAGCCCAGCGACAGTACCAGTCGAGAAGTGTCCTCCTGAGTCGCTTGCCAGAAGTCCTGCCCAGTTGCCGAGTTTTGTCGACGCCTCACTCGAGGGCACCAGCATGTTGTGCCCCAGGTTGAGTGAAAACCTGCAGCAACTCCTACGATGACTGCTTCACCGTTCCAGAGGAGACCGTAACCTGTTACGTCACAGCTCAGCCGCAGCGATGTCTCCCGTGTTGCAGTATGTCCAGACGCAGGAAGGCGTGCTGGGATGCCCTTCGAAGTTCACTGCCTTTGACCACGATGTTTAGCACACCCACATGTTTTTTTCTTCCCTCCCTGTAGGAAGTTTTTTTTCCATGTTCATATATATATATATGTATATGTTTTTATTTTGTGTTCTGTGTCCTGTTCCTACGAGAGAGAGACCGAGTTTCTTTTACTACCAGTATTGTCGCGTCGGGACGACACGCGGTAGGTGGCCGAGCTTATGTAGACAGCCTGTACTGTCTGCACAGACAGCCCATGCTGTCTGCCAGCTTAGTTCCCATTTCGGGCCATTGCTGGTGCTGCCACCTAGAGGCCTTGCCACTTCAGTATGCCCAGACATGCCTCCATCTCACTCACACAGCGGCCTAGCAAGACACAAGTACTCCCAGCTCTCTCTCGTGGGCATGGCCCTCCCGGGCCATGGGCACACACAACACAAGCCTGTGTAACCACCTACGACTTAACAATAAAGTAAGAACCCTCCGAAGAAGTATTCATTCACACCCGCTATAGCTCCCAAACAAGCCCGTTATAAATGGTGACAGCGGTGCTTGCAGAGTTGGTTTGCCTGGAGAGAGGGAGGAAGAGGTATGAAGTCATCTTCACTTCATCATCCCCTACAAGAAGATACGTCTCTCAACGAGCTATCCTGATGTCGTGTCTGCACTTTTGAGCATCCAGACACAGGTACATAGCAGGATCCAGCCGAAATTTGTCGAAAGTCTTCGAGAATTGTGAGTGGAGTCACAGTGACCCCACGCTACAGCGTTCCACGCTACAGTGTCCCACGCTGTTTCTTAAGTCACGTGTTCAGCGTCACTTGTATGTTGCTGTTGTTGTTCAGCTCAGCACAGCTGTTTCAGCAAGCAGAGGTGAGTTTTGTGGTGATTTCTGTGTCCAGTGTGAGCTTCTCCACGTGTTTGTGGGTGGAGGAGGAGGAGGAGGAGGAATGGCTAGATGCTTGCCCTGCCATACACTCACCCACGCTCCTCGCCACCACACTACCATACACTCACCACTGCCCACTCTCACTCTGCTGTGTTTTCTGCCCTGTTTTTCGTGTGAATTCTTTGCCAGTGCTGTGTATCCGAGTGCCCAAGGCCACTCGAAGCTGCGTGGATCAGCATGCCACGTAGATCATGACACCACGTGGATCGACACCACATTGGGTGTGGCCGATGTCACGTAGACCTACAAAGCCACGTGAGGTTACCTGATGTCCCAGGCCACATGCTGTGGTCTGCTGCCCGCATCACATTGACGTCACCTCACGATGTCTGCCTGACGTCACCTCATGATGTCTTCCTGACGTCACCTCGAGATGTCCGCTGACGGTCACAGCCCTGCTGACGTCACCTCGCGACATCACGCCTGACATCACATGATGTCACCATCGAGTGTTCAGTAATTATTTCAGTATTGTCGAGATTGAGAGAAAATATATGTTGTGTGTTAATTAATTCCTCTTAGTAGTGTTCTCACATTTTAGTATATGTCTTAGTGTCAGTTTTGTGCACAGAAAAGCCTCATTTGCAAGTTAAGCCATGTTGTACCGAATGTACAGCGGTGTGTTTGTAAAGTTTCCGTGTGTCCAGTGAGGTCTGGGCCAGCCAGACCTGAGTAGCACCACTGTGTTAAGTCACCGTGTGACCAGTGTGTTTGACAGCTGATTACTCAGCCCTGAGCGTACGAGCCCTCTTGTACAGAAAGCTTTTATGCTCGTCGCTCGTGATGTTCTGCAGAATCGTACCTGCTACGATTCCATCGAGATTTGTTTCACTTCACCTCCAGACCATCAGAGTGCAGTTTATATGTAGAGAAACAAAGTCTGGGTACGCTTAGGCTAACCTCTGCTATAACTCCAACTGTCGAGAGATGATACTCGTCAAGCCGCAGGCAGGCCTGTCGGCAGGCGCTGTGTCGGCCTCGTGTCACAAGCTTCAGTGAGCAGCCTGCACAAAGATGATGTCACTTTGACTGCTAGCTCGCTCACTGCAGTCTGGTGTATGTATGTTTACGACTCCAGATGTTTCGCCCAGTCGTCTCTGCCACGACTCGCTCCACAACTCGCTCCACGCTCGCCGGCAGTGACAGCCCAGCGACAGTACCAGTCGAGAAGTGTCCTCCTTAGTCGCTTGCCAGAAGTCCTGCCCAGTTGCCGAGTTTTGTCGACGCCTCACTCGAGGGCACCAGCATGTTGTGCCCCAGGTTGAGTGAAAACCTGCAGCGACTCCTACGATGACTGCTTCACCGTTCCAGAGGAGACCGTAACCTGTTACGTCACAGCTCAGCCGCAGCGATGTCTCCCGTGTTGCAGTATGTCCAGATGCAGGAAGGCGTGCAGGGATGCCCTTCGAAGCTCACTGCCTTTGACCATGATGTTTAGCACACCCACATGTTTTTTTCTTCCCTCCCTGTAGGAAGTTTTTTTTCCATGTTCATATATATATATATATATATACATATATGTTTTTATTTTGTGTTCTGTGTCCTGTTCCTACGAGAGAGAGACCGAGTTTCTTTTACTACCAGTATTGTCGCGTCGGGACGAAGCGCGGTAGGTGGCCGAGCTTATGTAGACAGCCTGTACTGTCTGCACAGACAGCCCATGCTGTTATTGCC
>NW_026506919.1:27500-28877 GCF_026875155.1 Cherax quadricarinatus | reverse complement strand
CCACTTCTCAGCCCCTGTTAGTATATGCCACTATGCTCTGTGCACCTGTTACTATACACAACTATGCTCTGTGCACCTGTTACTATACGCCACTATGCTCTGTGTACCTGTTACTATACGCCACTATGCTCTATGCACCTGTTAGTATATGCCACTATGCTCTATGCACCTGTTAGTATATGCCACTATGCTCTGTGCACCTGTTACTATACACAACTATGCTCTGTGCACAGCCCCCACTATAAACGACACGCCGCTTTACACTACACGTGCTTAGCATACCATGCTCTACTAACGCACTATACACTATAGTCACTTTTACTATACAAAAACCGGTGAACAAACACTCCATTGTTGTAACACGAGCCACAGGTGATGCCGCCTGTTAGGGGGAGACCAGTTTTAACCCTCAAATCCCCCTCCTCCTCCTCCTCCATTAGGCCTTCCCTCACTGACCTCACCTACCCATGGTGACTGTTATGTTCCCTCACTGACCTCACCTACCCATGGTGACTGTTATGTTCCCTCACTGACCTCACCTGACCCATGTGACTGTTATGTTTTCCCTCACTGACCTCACCTACCCATGTGACTGTTAGTTCCCTCACTGACCTCACCTACCCATGGGGGACTGTTATGTTCCCTCACTGACCTCACCTACCCATGGTGACTGTTATGTTCCCTCACTGACCTCACCTACCCATGGTGACTGTTATGTTCCCTCACTGACCTCACCTACCCATGGTGACTGTTATGTTCCCTCACTGACCTCACCTACCCATGGTGACTGTTATGTTCCCTCACTGACCTCACCTACCCATGGTGACTGTTTATGTTCCCTCACTGACCTCACCTACCCATGGTGACTGTTATGTTCCCTCACTGACCTCACCTACCCATGGTGACTGTTATGTTCCCTCACTGACCTCACCTCCCCCAGGCATAGCACCAATACCCTCAGTGCTGGTGCTGGCCCAGACCCAGCCCCACCCCCCAGCCCCAGTGCTGACCCAGACCCAGCCCCCAGCCTTACTGCCAGCCCAGACTCTCCTAGGGACACTACCCAAACCACCACAAAAACAGTAAATATACAACCATCATTGCACAAGACCGTGGCCCACAGTACAGATGTTGGAGAGGAGTCTCCTCCTTCCTCTACTGGGGAAAGTAGATGGAATCCAGGACGGGGTGGCCCTGGCTTGGATACTGAGGATTATAGTGCAGTCCCAGAACCTGCAGAAATTGACAACACACCTCCCAACAATTCTCAACCAAAGGTGAATTTGTGCAAATATTATGCTTGGGGCATCTGTAAGCATGGAAAAACAGGGAAAAAAAATGGGACATGCCACTTTGACCATCCCAAAAAATGTAGCG
>NW_026506919.1:12500-22500 GCF_026875155.1 Cherax quadricarinatus | reverse complement strand
TGTTACTGCTGCTTCTGAATGCTGCTGTTACTGCTGCTGCTTCTGAATGCTGCTGTTACTGCTGCTCTGAATGCTGCTGTTACTGCTTTTTTACTTCTGAATGCTGCTGTTACTGCTGCTGCTTTGAATGCTGTTGTTACTGTTGCTTCTGAATGCTGCTGTTACTGCGCTTCTGAATGTGCTGTTACTGCTGCTTCTGAATGCTGCTGTTACTGTGCTTCTGAATGCTGCTGTTACTGCTGCGTCTGAATGCTGTGTTACTGCTGCTTCTGATGCTTGCTGTTACTGCTGCTTCTGAATGCTTGCTGTTACTGCTGCTTTCTGAATGTGCTGTTAACTGCTGCTTCTGAATGCTGCTGTTACTTCTGCTTCTGAATGCTGCTGCTTCTGAATGCTGCTGTTACTGCTGCTTCTGAATGCTGCTGTTTACTTGCTGCTTCTGAATGCTGCTGTTACTGCTGCTTCTGAATGCTGCTGTTACTGCTGCTTCTGAATGCTGCTGTTACTGCTGCTTCTGAATGCAGCTGTTACTGCTGCTGCTTCTGAATGCTGCTGTTACTGCAGCTTCTGAATGCTGCTGCTTCTGAATGCTGCTGTTACTGCTGCTTCTGAATGCTGCTGTTACTGCTGCTTCTGAATGCTGCTGCTTCTGAATGCTGCTGTTACTGCTGCTTCTGAATGCTGCTGTTACTGCTGCTTCTGAATGGTGCTGTTACTGCTGCTTCTGAATGCTGCTGTTACTGCTGCTTCTGAATGCTGCTGTTACTGCTGATTCTGAATACTGCTGTTACTGCTGCTTCTGAATGCTGCTGTTACTGCTGCTTCTGACTGCTGGCGGTTACTGTTGCTTGAATTGTGCTGTTAATGATTCTTTGTATGCTGCTGTTCTGATTGGTGCTGTGTACTGCTGCTTCTGAATGCTGATGTTACTGCTGCTTTCTGATTGCTGCCCGTTACTGTTGTCTGAATTGCTGCTGTTCTGCTGCTTCTAAATGCTGCTGTTACTTTGTTCAGAAGATGGTTACGGTTGCCTTCTCTGAATGCTGTGTTACTGCTGCTTGTGAATGCTGCTGTTACTGTGCTTCTGATGCTGCTGTTTCTGCTGCTTCTGAATGCAGCTATTACTGTTGTTTGAATGCTGCCCCCATTACTGCTGCTTCTGAATGATGCTGTTACTGTTGATTCTGGAATGCTGCCTGTTATGTTGTTTCTGAAATGCTGCTGTTACTATTGCTTCTGATGCTGCTCGTTACTGCTGCTTTCTGAATGCTGCTGTTAATGTTGCTTCTGAATGCTGCTGTTACTGTTGCTTCTGAATGCTGTGTACATGCTGCTTCTGAATTGCTGCTGTTTCTGATGCTTCTGTATGCTGTGGTACTTGTTGCTCTGAATGCTGTGTTACTGCTTCCTTCTGAATGCTGCTTTTCTGAATGCTGCTGTTACTGTTGCTTCTGAATTGCTGCTGTTACTGCTGCTTTGAAGCTGCTGTTACTGCTGCTTATGAAATGCTGCTGTTCTGCTTGCTTCTGAATGCTGCGGTTTACTGCTGATTCTGATGCTGCTGTTACGATGCTTCTGAATTGCTGCTGTTACTGTTTGCTACTCAATGTTGCTGTTACTGCTGCTTATGAATGCTTCTGTTCATGCTGCTTCTAAATGCTGCTTGCTTACTGCTGCTTCTGAATGCTGCTGTTACTGCTTCTTCTGATGATGCTGTTACTGCTGCTTCTGAATGCTGCTGTTACTGCTGTCTGAATGCTGATGTTATGCTGCTTCTGAATTGCTGCTGTTACTGTGCTTCTGATATGCTGCTGTTACTGATGCTTCTGAATGATGTGTTACTGCTGTTCTGAATGCTGCTGTTACTGCTGCTTCTGAATGTGCTGTTGCTGCTGCTTCTTGAATGCTGCTGTTAATGCTGATTGTGAGGATGCTGTTACTGCTGCTTATGAATGCTGCTGTTCTGCTGCTTCTGAATGCTGCTGTTACTTGTGCTTTTGAATGCTGCTGTCAATGCTGCTTTCTGAACTGATGCTGCTTCTGTTTGTAGCTGTTATTGCTGCTTCTGAATGCTGGTGTTACTGCTGCTTCTGAATGCTGCTGTTACTGCTGCTTCAGAATGGTGCTGTTTACTGCTGTTCTGGAATGCTGATGTTCCCCCCCCCCCCCTTTTTTACTGCTGCTTCTGAAATGATGCTCTTACTGCTTGCTTCTGAATGGCTGCTGTTACTGCTGTTCTGAATGCTGCTGTTCTGCTGCTTCTTGAAGGTGCTGTTACTGCTTCTTGTGAATGCTGACTGTTACTGCTGCTTCTGAATTGCTGCTGTTACTGCTGCTTCTTGAATGCTGCAGTTACTGCTGCTTATGAATGCTGCTGTTACCGCTGCTTCTGAATGCTGCTGTTAATGCTGCATTCTGATTGACTGCTGTTACTGCTGCTTCTGAATGCTGTGCTCTGAATGCGCTGTTACTGCTACTCTGAATGCTGCTGTTACTGTTGCTTCTGAATTGTTGCTGTTACTTGGCTGCTTCTGAATGACTGCTGTTTACTGTGCTTCTGAATGCTGCTGTTAATGCTGTTCTGAATGTGCTGTTACTGTTGCTTCTGAAATGCTGCTGTTACTGCTGCTTCTGAATGCTGCTGTTACTGCTGCTTCTGAATGCTTGCTGGTTACTGCTGCTTCTGAAGCTAGCTGTTACTGTTGCTTCTGAATGCTGCTGTTACTGTGGGGGCCTTTCTATAAATAAAATAAAAATTGATGATGTTACTGTTGCTATGAATGCTTGCTGTTACTGTTGCATCTGAATGCTGCTGTTTCTGGCTGCTTCTGATGCTGCTGTTACTGTTGTTCTGAATGCTGCTGTTTTAAAAACTGATGCTTCTGAATGCTGCTCTTACTGTTGCTTCTGAATGCTGCTGTTACTGTTTCTTCTGAATGCTGCTGTTACTATTGCTTCTGAATGCTGCTGTTACTGCTGCTTCTGAATGCTGCTGTTACTGTTGCTTTTGAATGCTGCTGTTACTGCTGCTTCTGAATGCTGCTGTTACTGTTGCTTCTGAATGCTGCTGTTACTGTTTCTTCTGAATGCTGCTGTTACTATTGCTTCTGAATGCTGCTGTTACTGCTGCTTCTGTATGATGCTCTTTACTGTTGCTTCTGAATGCTGCTTTACGGTTGCTTATGAATGCTGACTGTTACTTGCCCTGCTTCTGAATGCTGACCTGTTTCTTGCTGGCTTCTGAATGCTGCTGTTATGTTGCTTCTGAATGTGCTGTTACTGCTTCTTCTCAATGCTGCTGTTCTTGAATGCTGGCTGTTACTGTTGCTATGGAATGATGTGTTACTGCTGCTTCTGAATGTGCTCTATCTGCTTCTTCTGATTGCTGCTGTTTACTGCTGCTGGTTCTGAAATGCTGCTGTTACTGCTGCTTCTGAATGGGCTGTTACTGCTGTTCTGAATGCTGCAGTTATGTGCTTCGGAATGCTGCTGTTTACTGTGAACTTCTGAATGCTGCTGTTACTGCTGCTTCTGTAATGATGTGTTACTGCAGGCTTTGAATGCTGCTGTACTACTGCTTGTTCTGATGCTGATGTTAATGCTGTTTCTGAATGTGCTGATTGAATGCTGCTGTTAATGCTGCTTCTGGACTGATGACTGCTTCTGAATGCTGCTGTTAATGATGCTTCTGAATTGCTTGCTGTTACTGCTGCTTTGAATGCTGCTGTTACTATTGCTTCTGAATGCTGCTGTTACTGCTGTCTCTGAATGCTCCTGTTACTGCTGTTCTGAATGCTGCTGTTACTGCTGCATCTGAATGCTGCTGTTACGCTGCTTCCGAATGCTGCTGTTACTGCTTGCTGCTCTGAATGTGCTGTTACTGTGCTCTGAATGCTGCTGTTAATGCTGCTTATGATGCTGCTGTTACTGCTGCTGTTTCAATGATGCTGTTCTGCATGCTTGGGATTGCTAATGTTAATGCTGCTTCTGAATGCTGCAGTTACTGCTGCTGCTTCTGAATGCCGCTGTTACTGCTGCTTCTGAATGCTGCTGCTTCTGAATGCTGCTGTTACTGCTGCTTCTGAATGCCTACTGTTTTCTGCCTGTTCTGAATTGCTGCAGTTACTGCTGCTGCTTCTGAATGCCACGTAGTTAATGATGTTCTGAATGCTGCTGCTTCTGAATGCTGCTGTTACTGCTGCTTCTGAATGCTGCTGTTACTGCTGCTTCTGAATGCTGCTGTTACTGCTGCTTCTGAATGCTGCTGTTACTGCTGCTCTGAATGCTGATGCTTCTGAATGTATGCTGTTTACTGCTGCTTCTGAATGCTGCTGTTACTGCTGCTTCTGAATGCTGCTGCTTCTGAATGCTGCTGTTATTGCTGCTTCTGAATGCTGCTGTGACTGCTGCCTCTGAATGCTGCTGTTACTGCTGCTTCTGAATGCTGCTGTTACTGCTGCTTCTGAATGCTGCTGTTACTGCTGCTTCAGAAATGTGCATGTTACTGATGCTGCCTTATGAATGCTGCTGTTACTGCTGCTTTTAATGCTGTGACTTCGAATGTGCGTTACTGCTGCTTCTGAATGCTGCTGTTGCTGCTGCCTTCTGATGCTGCTGTTACTGATTGCTTCTGAATGCTGCTGTCTACTGCTGCTTATGAATGCTGCTGTTATGCTGCTTGCTTCTAATGCTGCTGTTACTGCTGCTGCTTCTGAATGCTGCTGTTACTGCTGCTTCTGGAATGCTGTGTTACTGCTGCTTCTAATGCTGCTGCTTCTGAATGCTTGATGTGTACTGCTGCTTCTGAATGCTGCTGGTTAACTGCTGCTTCTGAATGCTGTGGTATGTGCTGCTTCTGAATGCTGCTGTTACTGCTGTTCTGATTGCTGATGTTACGCTGCTTCTGAATGCTGCTGCATCGAATGCTGCTGTTATTTGTTCTGTAGGCTGCTGTTACTGCTGTTATTAATGCTGACTGCTTCTGAATTGCTGCTGTTATGTGCTTCTGAATGCTGCTGTAACTGCTGCTTCTGATGCTGCTGTACTGCTGCTCCTGAATGCTGCTGTTACTGCTGTTTCTGAATGCTGCTCTTACTGCTGCTGCTTCTGAAATGCTGCTGTTTACTGCTGCTTCTGAATGCTGCAGTTACTATGCTGCTTCTGAATGCTGCTGTTACTGATGTTCTGATTGCTGTGTTACTGTGCTTCTGAATGATGGTGTTACTGCTGTTCTGAATGCTGCTGTTACTGCTGCTTCTGTGAATGCTGTGTTACTGTTGCTTCTGAATGCTGCTGTTACTGCTGATACTGAATGCTGATGTTACTGGCTGCCTTCTGAATGCTGCGGTTACTGCTGTCTGAATGTGCTGTTACTCGCTGCTTCTTGAATGCTGCTGTTTTACTGCTGCGTCTCGATGCTGCTGTTATGATGATTCTGAATGCTGCTTTTACTGTGCTCTGAATGCTGCTTTACTGATGCTTTGAATGCTGCTGTTATGATGCTGCTCTGATGCTGCTGTTACTGCTGCTGCTCTGAATGCTGTGTTTCTGCTGCTTCTGAATTCTGCTGTTACTGCTGCTTCTGAATGATGCTGTTACTGCTGCTTCTGAATGCTGCTGCTTCTGAATGCTGCTGTTACTGCTGGTTCTGAATGCTGCTGTTACTGCTGCTTCTGAATGCTGCTGTTACTGCTGCTTCTGAATGCTGCTGCTTCTGAATGCTGCTGCTTCTGAATGCTGCTGTTACTGCTGCTTCTGAATGCTGCTGTTACTGCTGCTTCTGAATGCTGCTGTTACTGCTGCTTCTTAATGCTGCTGCTTCTGAATGCTGCTGTTACTGCTGCTTCTGGATTGCTGCTTTTACTGCTGCATTCTGAATGCTGAATGTTATGCTGCTTCTGATTGATGCTGTTACTGCTGCTGCTTCTGAATGCTGCTGTTACTGCTGCTTCTGAATGCTGCTGTTACTGCTGCTTCTGAATGCTGCTGTTACTGCTGCTGCTTCTGAATGCTGTTGTTACTGCTGCTTCTGAATGCTGCTCTTACTGCTGCTTCTGAATGCTGCTGTTACTGCTGCTTCTGAATGCTGCTGTTACTGCTGCTTCTGAATGCTGCTGTTACGCTGCTTCTGGAATGATTGCTGTTGCTGATGCTTCTGAATGCTGCTGTTACATTGATGCAGCTTCTGAATGCTGCTGTTCTGCTGCTTCTGGAATGCTGTGTTACATGCTGCTTCTGAATGCTGCTGTTACTGCTGCTGTTCTGAATGCTGTTGTTACTGTGCTTCTGATTGCTGCTTGGTTACTGCTGGTCTGAAATGCTGCTGTCTACTGCTGCTTCTGAATGCTGCTGTTACTGCTGCTTCTGAATGCTGCTGTTACTGCTGCTTCTGAATGCTGCTGTTACTGCTGCTTCTGAATGCTGCTGTTACTGCTGCTTCTGAATGCTGCTGTTACTGCAGCTTCTGATGCTGCTGTTACTGCTGCTTCTGATGCTGTGTTAGCTGTTTCTGATGCTTCTGAATGCTGCTGTTACTGATGCTTATGAATGCTGATGTTACCGCTGCTTCGAATGATGCTGTTACTGCTGCTTCTGAATGCTGCTGTTACTGCTGCTTCTGAATGCTGATGCTTCTGAATGCTGCTGTTACTGCTACTTCTGAATGCTGCTGTTACTGTTGCTTCTGAATGTTGCTGTTACTGCTGCTTCTGAATGCTGCTGTTACTGCTGTCTGAATGCTGTCTGTTACGCTGCTTCTGAATTGCTGCTGTTACTGTTGCTTATGATGCTGCTGTTACTGCGGCTTATGATGAATGCTGCTGTTAATGCTGCTTCTGAATCGCTGCTGTTACTGCTCGCTCTGAAATGCTGATGTTACTGTTGCTTATGAATGCTGCTGTTACTGTCTGCTTCTAAATGCTGCGATACTGTTGCTTCTGAATGCTGCTGTTACTGTTGCTTCTGAATGCTGATGTTCATGCTGCATCTTGAATGCTGCTGTTACTGTTGCTTCTGAATGCTGCTGTTACTGCTGCTTCTGAATGCTGCTCTTACTGTTGCTTCTGAATGCTGCTGTTACTGTTTCTTCTGAATGCTGCTGTTACTATTGCTTCTGAATGCTGCTGTTACTGCTGCTTCTGAATGCTGCTGTTACTGTTGCTTCTGAATGCTGCTGTTACTGCTGCTTCTGAATGCTGCTGTTACTGTTGCTTCTGAATGCTGCTGTTACTGTTTCTTCTGAATGCTGCTGTTACTATTGCTTCTGAATGCTGCTGTTACTGCTGCTTCTGAATGCTGCTCTTACTGTTGCTTCTGAATGCTGCTGTTACTGTTGCTTCTGAATGCTGCTGTTACTGCTGCTTCTGAATGCTGCTGTTTCTGCTGCTTCTGAATGCTGCTGTTACTGTTGCTTCTGAATGCTGCTGTTACTGCTTCTTCTGAATGCTGCTGCTTCTGAATGCTGCTGTTACTGTTGCTTCTGAATGCTGCTGTTACTGCTGCTTCTGAATGCTGCTCTAACTGCTGCTTCTGAATGCTGCTGTTACTGCTGCTGCTTCTGAATGCTGCTGTTACTGCTGCTTCTGAATGCTGCTGTTACTGCTGCTTCTGAATGTGGCTGTTATGCTGCTTTCTGGAATGCTGCTGTTACTGCTGCTTTGAATGCTGCTGTTACTGCTGCTTATGAATGCTGCTGTTACTGCAGCTTCTGAATGCTGCTGTTACTACTGCTGCTTCTGAATGCTGCTGTTACTGCTGTTTCTGAATGCTGCTGCTTCTGAATGCTGCTGTTACTGCTGCTTCTGAATGCTGCTGCTTCTGAATGCTGCTGTTACTGCTGCTTCTGAATGCTGCTGTTACTGCTGCTTCTGAATGATGCTGTTACTGCTGCTTCTGAATGCTGCTGTTACTGCTGCTTCTGAATGCTGCTGTTACTGCTGCTTCTGAATGCTGCTGTTACTGCTGCTTCTGAATGCTGCTGTTACTGCTGAATTCTGAATGCTGCTGTTTCTGGCTGATCTGAAGTGCTTTTACTGTGCTTCTGGAATGATGCTGTTACTGCTGCTTCTGAATGCTGTGTTATGATGCTCTCTGAATGCTGTGTTACAGATGCTGCTTCTTGAATGCTGCTGTTACTGCTGCTTCTGAATGCTGCTGTTACTGCTGCTTCTGAATGCTGCTGTTACTGCTGCTTCTGAATGCTGCTGTTACTGCTGCTTCTGAATGTGCTGTTATGGCTGACTTCTGAATGCTTGTGTTACTGCTGCTTCTGAATGCTGCTGCTTCTGAATGCTGCTGCTTCTGAATGCTGCTGTTACTGCTGCTTCTGAATGCTGCTGTTACTGCTGCTTCTGAATGCTGCTGTTACTGGTGCTTCTGAATGCTGCTGTTACTGCTGCTTCTGAATTGCTGCTACTTTTCTTACTGTGTTCTTTATGCTGATGACTTCTGATGATGCTGTTATGCTGATTCGGATTTGCTTGCTGTTACTGCTGTTCTGAATAGCTTGCTGTTACTGCTGCTTATGCAATGCTGCTGTTAACTGTGCTTCTGATTGCTGCTGTTACTGCTGCTGCTCTGAATGCTGCTGGTTTTGCTGCTTCTGAATGCTGCTGGTACGGCTGCTTCTGTATGCTGCTGTTACTGCTGCTGACTTCTGAATGGCTTTGTTACTGTGTTTGAATGCTGCTCTTACTGCTGCTTCTGAATGCTGCTTTATGCTGCTTCTGAATGCTGCCTGTTACTGATGCTTCTGAATGCTGCTGTTACTGCTGCTTCTGTAATGCTGCTGTTATGCTGTTCTGAATGCTGCTGTTACTGCTGCTGCTTCTGAATGCTGCTGTTACTGCTGCTTCTGAATGCTGCTGTTAAATGCTGCTCTGAATGCTGCTGTTACTGCTGCGCTTCTGTATGCTTGTTGTTATGTTGCTTCTGAATGCTGCTGTTACTGCTGCTTCTGAATGCTGCTGTTACTGCTGCTTCTGAATGCTGCTGTTACTGCTGCTTCTGAATGCTGCTGTTTACTGCTGCTTCTGAATGCTGCTGTTAAATGCTGCTTCTGAATGCTGCTGTTACTGCTTGCTTTCTGAATGCTGCTGTTACTGCTGCTTCTGAATGCTGCTGTTACTGCTGCTTCTGAATGCTGCTGTTACTTTTGCTTCTGAATGCTGCTGCTTCTGAATGCTGCTGTTACTGCTGCTTCTGAATGCTGCTGTTAATGCTGCTGCTTCTGAATGCTGCTGTTACTGCTGCTTCTGAATGCTGCTGTTACTGCTGCTTCTGAATGCTGCTGCTTCTGAATGCAGCTGTTACTGCTGCTTCTGAATGCTGCTGTTACTGCAGCTTCTGAATGCTGCTGCTTCTGAATGCTGCTGTTACTGCTGCTTCTGAATGCTGCTGTTACTGCATGCTTCTGTTGCTGCTGCTTCTGAATGCTGCTGTTTACTGCTGCTTTGAATGACTGTGTTACTTGTGCTTTCTGAATGGTGCTGTTACTGCTGTTTCTGAATGCTGCTGTTACTGTGCTTCTGAATGCTGCTGTTACCTGCTGATTTGAATTACTGCTGTTACTGTGCTTCTGAATGCTGCTGTTACTGCTGCTTTATGAATGCTGCTGTTACTGTTTCTTCTGAATGCTGCTGTTATGCTTTTCTGAAATGTGCTGCTTCTGTTGGTGCTGTACTGCTGCCTTCTGAATGCTGCTGTTACTGCTGCTTCTGAATGCTGCCCGTTACTGTTGCTTCTGAATGCTGCTGTTACTGCTGCTTCTAAATGCTGCTGTTACTCTTGCTACTGAATGCTGCTGTTACTGTTGCTTCTGAATGCTGCTGTTACTGCTGCTTGTGAATGCTGCTGTTACTGTTGCTTCTGAATGCTGCTGTTACTGCTGCTTCTGAATGCTGCTCTTACTGTTGCTTCTGAATGCTGCCGTTACTGCTGCTTCTGAATGCTGCTGTTACTGTTGCTTCTGAATGCTGCTGTTACTGTTGTTTCTGAATGCTGC
>NW_026506919.1:0-7500 GCF_026875155.1 Cherax quadricarinatus | reverse complement strand
TATGTTGCTTCTGAATGCTGTGTTACTGCTTTTCTGATGCTGCTGCTTCTGAATGCTGATGTTTACTGTTGTTCTGGATGCTGATGTTACTGTGCTTCTGATTGCTGCTCGACTGCTGCTTCTGAATGCTGCCTGTTACTGTGCTGCTTCTGAATGCTGCTGTTACTGCTGCTTCTGATGTGCTGTTCTGCTGCTTCTGAATGCTGCTGTTACTTGCTGCTTTCTGAATGCTGCTGTTAATGCTGCTTCTGAATGCTGTGTTACTGCTGCTTCTGAATGCTGCTGTTACTGCGCTTCTGAAATGCTGCTGTTACTATCTGCTGCTTCTGAATGCTGCTGTTACTGTGTTTCTGAATGCTTGCTGCTTCTGTAGCTGCTGTACTGCTGCTTCTGAATTCTGCTGCTTCTGAATGCTGCTGTTACTGCTGCTCGGAATGTGCTGTTATGCTGCTTCTTGAATGCTGCTGTTAACTGCTGCTTCTGAATGTGCTGTTACTGCGCTTCTGAATGCTGCTGTTACTGCTGCTTCTGAATGCTGCTGTTACTGCTGCTTCTGAATGCTGATGTACTGCTGCTTCTGAATGCTGCCTGTTACTGCTGATTCTGAATGTGCTTTTACTGCTGCTTCTGAATGCTTGTGTTACTGCTGCTTCTTGAATGCTGCTGGTACTTGATGCTGCTCTGAATGATGTGTTACAGCTGCTGCTTTCGAATGCTGCTGTTCTGCGCTTTGAATTCTGCTGTTACTGCCTGATTCTGGAATGTTGCTGTTACTGGCTGCTTCTGAATTGCTGCTGCTTCTGAATGTGCTGTTACTGCTGGTTCTGAATGAGGCTGTTACTGCTGTTCTGAATGCTGCTGTTACTGCTGATTCTTGAATTGCTGCTGCTTCCGAATGCTGCTGCAGTTCTGAATGCTGCGTTACTGTTGCTTCTGAATGCTGCTGTTACTGCTGCTTCTGAATGCTGCTGTTACTGCTGCTTCTGAATGCTGCTGTTACTGCTGCTTCTGAATGCTGCTGTTACTGCTGCTTCTTAATGCTGCTGCTTCTGAATGCTGCTGTTACTGCTGCTTCTGAATGCTGCTGTTACTGCTGCTTCTGAATTGCTGCTGTACTTGCTGCTTCTGAATTGCTGCTGTTATGCGGCTTCTGATTGCTGCTGTTACTGCTGCTGGCTTCTGAACTGCTGCTGTTACTGCTGTTCTGAATGCTGCTGTTACTGCTGCTTCTGAATGCTGCTGTTACTGCTGCTGCTTCTGAATGCTGTTGTTTCTGCTTGCTTCTGAATGCTGCTCTTACGCTGCTTCTTTATGCTGCTGTACGCCTGCTTCATGAAATGCTTGCTGTTACTGCTGCTTCTGAATGCTGCTGTTACTGCTGCTTCTGAATGCTGCTGTTACTGCTGCTTCTGAATGCTGCTGTTACTGCTGCTGCTTCTGAATGCTGCTGTTACTGCTGCTTCTGAATGCTGCTGTTACTGCTTTTTTACTTCTGAATGCTGCTGTTACTGCTGCTGCTTTGAATGCTGTTGTTACTGTTGCTTCTGAATGCTGCTGTTACTGCTGCTTCTGAATGCTGCTGTTACTGCTGCTTCTGAATGCTGCTGTTACTGCTGCTTCTGAATGCTGCTGTTACTGCTGCTTCTGAATGCTGCTGTTACTGCTGCTTCTGATGCTTGCTGTTACTGCTGCTTCTGAATGCTTGCTGTTACTGCTGCTTTCTGAATGTGCTGTTAACTGTGCTTACTGAATGCTGCTGTTACTTTTGCGTCTGAATGCTGCTGCTTCTGAATGCTGCTGTTACTGCTGCTTCTGAATGCTGCTGTTTCTGAATGCTGCTGCTTCTGAATGCTGCTGTTACTGCTGCTTCTGAATGCTGCTGTTACTGCTGCTTCTGAATGCTGCTGCTTCTGAATGCAGCTGTTACTGCTGCTTCTGAATGCTGCTGTTACTGCAGCTTCTGAATGCTGCTGCTTCTGAATGCTGCTGTTACTGCTGCTTCTGAATGCTGCTGTTACTGCTGCTTCTGAATGCTGTTGCTTCTGAATGCTGCTGTTACTGCTGCTTCTGAATGCTGCTGTTACTGCTGCTTCTGAATGGTGCTGTTACTGCTGCTTCTGAATGCTGCTGTTACTGCTGCTTCTGAATGCTGCTGTTACTGCTGATTCTGAATACTGCTGTTACTGCTGCTTCTGAATGCTGCTGTTACTGCTGCTTCTGAATGCTGCTGTTACTGTTGCTTGAATTGTGCTGTTAATGATTCTTTGTATGCTGCTGTTCTGATTGGTGCTGTGTACTGCTGCTTCTGAATGCTGATGTTACTGCTGCTTTCTGATTGCTGCCCGTTACTGTTGTCTGAATTGCTGCTGTTCTGCTGCTTCTAAATGCTGCTGTTACTTTGTTCAGAAGATGGTTACGGTTGCCTTCTCTGAATGCTGTGTTACTGCTGCTTGTGAATGCTGCTGTTACTGTGCTTCTGATGCTGCTGTTTCTGCTGCTTCTGAATGCAGCTATTACTGTTGTTTGAATGCTGCCCCCATTACTGCTGCTTCTGAATGATGCTGTTACTGTTGATTCTGGAATGCTGCCTGTTATGTTGTTTCTGAAATGCTGCTGTTACTATTGCTTCTGATGCTGCTCGTTACTGCTGCTTTCTGAATGCTGCTGTTAATGTTGCTTCTGAATGCTGCTGTTACTGTTGCTTCTGAATGCTGTGTACATGCTGCTTCTGAATTGCTGCTGTTTCTGATGCTTCTGTATGCTGTGGTACTTGTTGCTCTGAATGCTGTGTTACTGCTTCTTCTGAATGCTGCTTCTTCTGAATGCTGCTGTTACTGTTGCTTCTGAATTGCTGCTGTTACTGCTGCTTTGAAGCTGCTGTTACTGCTGCTTATGAAATGCTGCTGTTCTGCTTGCTTCTGAATGCTGCGGTTTACTGCTGATTCTGATGCTGCTGTTACGATGCTTCTGAATTGCTGCTGTTACTGTTTGCTACTCAATGTTGCTGTTACTGCTGCTTATGAATGCTTCTGTTCATGCTGCTTCTAAATGCTGCTTGCTTACTGCTGCTTCTGAATGCTGCTGTTACTGCTTCTTCTGATGATGCTGTTACTGCTGCTTCTGAATGCTGCTGTTACTGCTGTCTGAATGCTGATGTTATGCTGCTTCTGAATTGCTGCTGTTACTGTGCTTCTGATATGCTGCTGTTACTGATGCTTCTGAATGATGTGTTACTGCTGTTCTGAATGCTGCTGTTACTGCTGCTTCTGAATGTGCTGTTGCTGCTGCTTCTTGAATGCTGCTGTTAATGCTGATTGTGAGGATGCTGTTACTGCTGCTTATGAATGCTGCTGTTCTGCTGCTTCTGAATGCTGCTGTTACTTGTGCTTTTGAATGCTGCTGTCAATGCTGCTTTCTGAACTGATGCTGCTTCTGTTTGTAGCTGTTATTGCTGCTTCTGAATGCTGGTGTTACTGCTGCTTCTGAATGCTGCTGTTACTGCTGCTTCAGAATGGTGCTGTTTACTGCTGTTCTGGAATGCTGATGTTCCCCCCCCCCCCCTTTTTTACTGCTGCTTCTGAAATGATGCTCTTACTGCTTGCTTCTGAATGGCTGCTGTTACTGCTGTTCTGAATGCTGCTGTTCTGCTGCTTCTTGAAGGTGCTGTTACTGCTTCTTGTGAATGCTGACTGTTACTGCTGCTTCTGAATTGCTGCTGTTACTGCTGCTTCTTGAATGCTGCAGTTACTGCTGCTTATGAATGCTGCTGTTACCGCTGCTTCTGAATGCTGCTGTTAATGCTGCATTCTGATTGACTGCTGTTACTGCTGCTTCTGAATGCTGTGCTCTGAATGCGCTGTTACTGCTACTCTGAATGCTGCTGTTACTGTTGCTTCTGAATTGTTGCTGTTACTTGGCTGCTTCTGAATGACTGCTGTTTACTGTGCTTCTGAATGCTGCTGTTAATGCTGTTCTGAATGTGCTGTTACTGTTGCTTCTGAAATGCTGCTGTTACTGCTGCTTCTGAATGCTGCTGTTACTGCTGCTTCTGAATGCTTGCTGGTTACTGCTGCTTCTGAAGCTAGCTGTTACTGTTGCTTCTGAATGCTGCTGTTACTGTGGGGGCCTTTCTATAAATAAAATAAAAATTGATGATGTTACTGTTGCTATGAATGCTTGCTGTTACTGTTGCATCTGAATGCTGCTGTTTCTGGCTGCTTCTGATGCTGCTGTTACTGTTGTTCTGAATGCTGCTGTTTTAAAAACTGATGCTTCTGAATGATGCTCTTACTGTTGCTTCTGAATGCTGCTGTTACTGTTTCTTCTGAATGCTGCTGTTACTGCTGCTTCTGAATGCTGCTGTTACTGCTGCTTCTGAATGCTGCTGTTACTGTTGCTTCTGAATGCTGCTGTTACTGCTGCTTCTGAATGCTGCTGTTACTGTTGCTTCTGAATGCTGCTGTTACTGTTGCTTCTGAATGCTGCTGTTACTATTGCTTCTGAATGCTGTGTTACTGCTGCTTCTGTATGATGCTCTTTACTGTTGCTTCTGAATGCTGCTTTACGGTTGCTTATGAATGCTGACTGTTACTTGCCCTGCTTCTGAATGCTGACCTGTTTCTTGCTGGCTTCTGAATGCTGCTGTTATGTTGCTTCTGAATGTGCTGTTACTGCTTCTTCTCAATGCTGCTGTTCTTGAATGCTGGCTGTTACTGTTGCTATGGAATGATGTGTTACTGCTGCTTCTGAATGTGCTCTATCTGCTTCTTCTGATTGCTGCTGTTTACTGCTGCTGGTTCTGAAATGCTGCTGTTACTGCTGCTTCTGAATGGGCTGTTACTGCTGTTCTGAATGCTGCAGTTATGTGCTTCGGAATGCTGCTGTTTACTGTGAACTTCTGAATGCTGCTGTTACTGCTGCTTCTGTAATGATGTGTTACTGCAGGCTTTGAATGCTGCTGTACTACTGCTTGTTCTGATGCTGATGTTAATGCTGTTTCTGAATGTGCTGATTGAATGCTGCTGTTAATGCTGCTTCTGGACTGATGACTGCTTCTGAATGCTGCTGTTAATGATGCTTCTGAATTGCTTGCTGTTACTGCTGCTTTGAATGCTGCTGTTACTATTGCTTCTGAATGCTGCTGTTACTGCTGTCTCTGAATGCTCCTGTTACTGCTGTTCTGAATGCTGCTGTTACTGCTGCATCTGAATGCTGCTGTTACGCTGCTTCCGAATGCTGCTGTTACTGCTTGCTGCTCTGAATGTGCTGTTACTGTGCTCTGAATGCTGCTGTTAATGCTGCTTATGATGCTGCTGTTACTGCTGCTGTTTCAATGATGCTGTTCTGCATGCTTGGGATTGCTAATGTTAATGCTGCTTCTGGAATGCTGCAGTTACTGCTGCTGCCTTTCTGGAATGCCGCTGTTACTGCTGCTTTGAATGCTGCTTTGCTTCTGAATGCTGCTGTTACTTGCTGCTTCTGAATGCCTACTGTTTTCTGCCTGTTCTGAATTGCTGCAGTTACTGCTGCTGCTTCTGAATGCCACGTAGTTAATGATGTTCTGAATGCTGCTGCTTCTGAATTGCTGCTGTTAGGCTGCTTCTGAATGCTGCTGTTACTGCTGCTTCTGAATGCTGCTTTTGCTGTTTCTTCTGAATGCTGCTGTTACTGCTGCTTTGAATGCTGCTGTTATGCTGCTTCTGAATGCTGTGTTACTGCTGCTTCTGAAGCTCCCTGTTACTGCTGCTTCTGAATGCTGCTGTTTCGGGCTGCTTTCTGAATTTTTGGGCTGTTATGTGCTTCTGAATTGTGCTGTTAATGCTGCTTCTGAATGCTGCTGTTACTGCTGCTTCTGAATGCTGCTGTTTACTGCTGCTTTTTTGAATGCTGCTGTTACTGCTGCTTCTGAATGCTGCTGTTACTGCTGTCTTTGAATGTGCTGTTACTGTGCTTCTGAATGCTGCTGTTACTGCTGCTTCTGAATGTGCTGTTACTGCTGCTTCTAAATGTGCTGTTTTTGGCTGCTTCTGAATGCTGCTGTTACTGCTGCTTCTGAATGCTGCTGTTTGCTGCTTCTGAATGCTGCGGGTTACTGCTGCTGCTTCTGAAGCTGCTGTTACTGCTGCTTCTAAATGCTGCTGTTACTGCTGCTTCTGAATGCTGCTGTTACGCTTGCTTTCTGAATGCTGCTGTTATTTGCTGCTTCTGAATGCTGCTGTTACTGTGCTGCTTTGAATGCTGGCCTGCTTCTGAATGCTGCTGTTTTTTTTTTTTTTTTTTTTTTTTTTTTTTTTTTTTTTTTTTTTTTTTTTTTTTTTTTTTTTTTTTTTTTTTTTTTTTTTTTTTTTTTTTTTTTTTTTTTTTTTTTTTTTTTTTTTTTTTTTTTTTTTTTTTTTTTTTTTTTTTTTTTTTTTTTTTTTTTTTTTTTTTTTTTTTTTTTTTTTTTTTTTTTTTTTTTTTTTTTTTTTTTTTTTTTTTTTTTTTTTTTTTTTTTTTTTTTTTTTTTTTTTTTTTTTTTTTTTTTTTTTTTTTTTTTTTTTTTTTTTTTTTCGGGCTGATTGCTGCTTTAGGGTTTTTGGGGTTATTGCTGCTTTTGGGGGTTTTTTCTTTTTTCCCCCCTTTGCTTCAAATTGCTTTTACTGCTGTTTTAAAATGTTTGGTTCGGGGAATGCTGCTTTTTCTTTTTTTTGTCTGTGTTTTGGGGCCTTTAATTTCCCGCTTTTTCTGGGGCTGCTGTTATGGGGGTTTGGGGGTTTTGCTTTATGGGGGTTTTTGGGTTTCTAAATGTTTCTTTTTTTGATTGGGCCCTTTTCAAGCTGCTTTCGCGTTTTTTTTTTTTTTTTTGGGTGTTTTTTGGCTTTTTTTTTTGTTTTTTTTTTAAATGTTCTAATGCGGGTTTACTCCCCTTTTTCTTTAATTCTGTTCTCCCCCTTTTTTTGGGTTTTTTTAAGTTTTTTCGGGCTTCTTGTGCTGTTTTTCTGTTTTTCCCTTTTAATCGGGTGTTTCTGTTTTTCTGCTTTGTTTGCTGTTCTGTTTTTTTTTTTCCCCTTTTTTTTTTTGCCCGGGTTTTTTAATGCTGTTTTAAAAATTTTGCTGGGGTTTCGGGCCCTGTGTCTGTTCTTTTTTGGGGCTGTTGTTTTTGGGTTCTAAAAGGGGGGTTTTTGGTTTTTAAATCCCGGTTTTGCCTTTCTGTGTTATTTTTTGGGTTTTGTCCTTTTCTTGTTTTTGCTGCTTTTTTCCCCTTTTTGTTGCTTTGTGCTTTTTGTTTTTTTGCTTTTGGCTGCTTTTGTTTTTTTTTTTGTCTCTTTTGAATGCCTGTTTTTGCTTTTGAAGCTGGTTACGCTGCTTTGAATTTTTGGTTTTTCTGTTTTTTTTTAATTTTGTTTTGTGTTCGGGCCTTTTTTTGTGTGTTTTTTTTTCTAATTTTTTGCTGCTTCTGAATTGTTTGTTTTATGCTGCTTTTTAAATTTCTTTTACGCTTCTTTTTCGGGGGTTTTGGTG
>NW_026506918.1:0-19535 GCF_026875155.1 Cherax quadricarinatus | reverse complement strand
TTTTTTTAAGCCTTACCTAATCCTATCACCCCCTGGGGTTTACTTTTAAAAGGACCTGACTTAACAGAAAAAATAAAGACTGCTTCGTTCCTTTAATGAACATAAGAAAGGAGGATCACTGCAGCAGGCCTGTTGGGTCATACTCGGCAGGTCCTTTACAATCCATCCCACTAACAAAGCATTTGCCAAATCCAATTTTCAATGCTCCCTAAAAAATAAGGTCTGATAACTCTATCCACTCATTTGCAAGAGCCACTCAAATACAAGAGGTGTTTTCTGTACTAAGATGCCATTGTGTTGCAGTGCCTGACAGGTTGAATATCAAAATGGTATACAATACTGAGAGGTTGGTAGGTAAGACTCACAGGCAACAGTTAGGCAACTTTATTCCGAAATGTATCGCCTTCACAGTAGGCTTCTTCAGTCGAATACAGAAAGTAGGCAGGAACAGTAGAGATATGAAGACGATGTAATCAGTCCATCACCCTTGAAGTCGTAGATTTGAGATTGGAGAAGTTCAGTTCCATAGTCAGGATAAATTTAAAGGTGGAAATACATGGATGATTCACTTATTTTATGAATATCCTGTGGAGATAGGTTTAGATACTAGGATCTACACTCTCATCTGAAGCGACAGAATAGAAAATACTTGTGAACATAAAATAGTCAGGGTTATTAAGGCTAGGGCTTTGGGTAGTTTCAAATTTAGGTTGGATAAATACATGAGTATTTGATTTGAGTAAGACTTGCACATCATAGCTTATTTCTTGGGTAGCATTGAAAATTGGGTTGGTCAAATGTTTGTTAGTGGGATGAATTATAATGGACCTGCCTAGTATGGGCCAACAGGCCTGCTGCAGTGTTTCTCCTTTCTTATGTTCTGATGTTCTTATGAAAAACACAAGGATAAAAGTGCAACTAATGTCACACTTTACGAAAGGTTACTTTAGTTGCAAATGTGTCCTTTTAGTTTGCATATTGTCTGTATTCTTACAAACATACATAAAATGCTGTAGCTTGGTTTTTAATAGGGAAATTGATGAAAAAAAAAGGTCTACATTTTGGTTGCTGACGCTAAACCTTGGGTAGTTTAAAAATTTAGGGGGAAAAAATTCTTGGGGAGGGCGTTGGATTTGATGTTTCTTAAACCGAGTAAAAAAATTTTAAAGCTTTTTTTTGGGAAAAAGCATTGAAAATAATTTTTTGGAAAATTTATTTGTTAGTGAAATAGTTTGTGAAAAGGTGTGATATTCAAGTTTTGTTTTGGTTTTTTTCAAGTTTGTTGGCCGGGACTTACCCACGATGCGACCTGTACAAGCTTTGAGATGGCCCTGTACTTAGCTCAGGGGTGACCTTTTTCTTTGCTCAGAGGGGACCTGTACTTGGGTTCCGGACTTTGACCTTTTTCCCTTAGACCCCAGGGGAAAACCCATACTTAGCTCAGAGGTGACCGGATTTAGCCCCGTGAGGACTTGAGTCCCACATCAGATTTTTATTTTTAAAGTAGCTTTGGGAAAAATTGGGTTGGGCAAATGTTTGTTTTTGGGGAATAAATTTGTAAAGGCCCCTCCCAAAGTAGGGCCCAAAACGGGCCCCCTGCACTGTTCTTCCTTCTTATGTTTTTTTTTAGTATGGGCCCGGGGTACCCCAGTGTTCCACCTCAAGTTCTATGTTTTTTCTTTTTTTTAAGTTTTGCTTTAGTTTTATATTTTTTTTTTACAGATTTTTTTTTAAAAATGATCTAAGTGCGGTCCCAATCATTTAACCTAAAACACTGTTTTTTTTTTAAAAATTTTGGTTGGGAAAAATTACAAGAGTGGGATTTTAGCCTAAATTAGCTTGGATTGTGGGTTTCAGTTTTCTGTGCTCCTTTTTTTTGGGGATATGAGTTTGTAACTAATTTGAGTCAATGGAAAATTAGACAAAAATTTTGGTTTGGTTTCCCTTTTCGGGGGCCCACTGGGTGCTCAATGCTCGATCTTTCTTAAGTTCCTATTTTTTAAATAATTTAGATTCTTTGAAAAAATACTTGGAAACCAAAGAACGTCATTAATGGGGAATTTTTATTGAAAAAATTTTGGGTCACTAAAGTTTGTGTGGTTTTTCAATTTTAATTTTGGAAAAACCAAACTGACATCATGCTTTTATACATTTAAATCTTGTTTCTGTTTTTATATGGAGAATGATGAAGATAAATAAAAATTCCAAAAAAATTATTGTAAATTGTGTTTGTCCCCACATCTCGAAGATTTCTGCCAAAGTAGAAGATTTGTGGAAAACTTTAAACAGAAGTGAAATTTTTTTCTGCAAATAAAAATTTTTTGGAGTTTTTTCAAATTTAGTAAATATCTTGCAAGGAAAATTTTTTAATTTCCCCATAGATTTGCTTTTTCTTCGAAAATTCGAATGATGCTCTTCTTCTGTCCAAGACAACAAAACCTTTGAAATTGATTTCCCTTCTTAAAGGGAATTGGGAAAGGGACGGATTAAAAACAAAGGAAGAAATTCGTTTTGAGTTCGTACATTTTCTTCGTTTAAAAAGCACATTCCCCTTTAATACCTAAAAAACCCCTTTGAGGGTTTAAATTTAAAAAGGGCCCACCTTTTTTAAACAGAAGAAAAAAAAAGGGACTGATTTTTTCCTTTAAAGGAACATAAGAAGGAGGATAAATTTGCAGCAGGCCGGTTGGGTCATACTCGGCGGTCCCTTTAAAACCATCCCATAAAAAAAGCATTTCCCAAAACCAATTTTAAATTTGTCCCTAAAAAAAAGGTCTGATAACTCATCCTTTTTTGCAAGAGCCACTAAAAATTAAAAGAGGTGTTTTTTTTAAAAGGGATCCCATTGTGTTGCAGTGCCTGACAGTTGAATATCAAAAATGGTATACAATTACTGAGGGTTTGGGGTAGGTAAGACTCACAGGAAAACGTTAGGCAACTTTTTTCCGGGAAAAGTATCCCCTTGCAGAAGGCTTCTTCAGTCGAATACAGAAAGTAGGAAAGGAACGTGAGATTTAAAGACGGGGTAATCAGTCCATCCCCCTTTGGGGAAGTCGTAGTTTTGAGATTGGAGAAGTTGGGTTCCTAGTCGGATAAAAAAAAGGGTCAAAATAATGGATGATTCATTTATTTTATGATATTTGTGGGATGGTTTAGATACTAGGATCTACCACTTTTTAAAATCTGAAGCGCCCCGGGAATGGGGAAAAATATTTTGTGAAAAAAAAAATCAGGGTTTTTTAAAGGGGCGGGGGCTTTGGGTAGTTTAAAATTTTAGGTTGGATAAATACATGAGTATTTGATTTGGTAAAAATTGCACATAATAGCTTATTTTTTGGGGTTTGCTTTTAAAAATTGGGTTGGTAAAAATGTTTGTTAGTGGGATGAATTTTTAAAAGACCTGCCTTGTTGGGCCCAAAAGGGCCCTGTGCAGTGTTTCCCCTTTCTTAGGTTTGATGTTCTTATGAAACACAAAGGAAAAAAAATTTGCAAAAATGTCAAAATTTAGGGAAAGGGGTTACTTTAGTTGAAAATTAAGAACAAAAGGGAACATAAGAACGAAGGAAAAACCCCGAAGGCCTACCCCCCAAATGCGAGGGGGGGTTCCAAAGGGTTTTCCTACCGGTTAAGCCAATGCACCCAACCTGTCGGGTTTTTCAGGTCAATTGGACTTAAGGGAGGAACACGGAAACCCGACCTGTTTGCACAAGCTATCGGTTAATCACACCCCCCCATCTCTCATTTTTTTTTAACCCAACCTTTTTTTAAAAGCTACACAACGTTCTGGCCTTTTATAAGGAAATTGGGGAAGTTATTTTTCCCTCACCCCAAAAAACTCTTTTCCCAAAACCCAAGTACTTTCCTTATCCTTCCTAAATTCTAAATTTTTTTCCAATTTTTAAAAACCTTTGCTGCGGCCCTTTGGCTAGGCGGGGATTTTTTTCAGAACATATTTACACCCTTTTTTTATTTTTCCTGTCTTCCATTTATACCCTAAATTTCATTTTCCCCCCAAAATTTTTACGTCTTTCTAGAGGTGCAGTTTCGGGGGCCTTAGTCTTTTCCCCCTTGGGGAAAGGTTTTGATACATATTGTCGGGTTTTTACAAAATACAAAAAAATGCTGTAGTTTGGGTTTTTAAATTTGGGAAATTGATAAAAAAAAAAAGGTTTTACATAGTAGAGTAGGGGACGCAAAAAACCTTGGGAGTTTAAAATTTGGGTTTGGGGTTAAATACATTGGGGAGGGCCCGTTGGATTTGATCGTTTTTTAAAAACCCCGAGTAAATAGTATTATTAAGTTTTTCTTGAAAAGCTTTGAAAAAAAAATTTTTTGGCAAATTATTTGTTGGGAAAATTAGATTGTAAAAAGTCGTGCATATTAAAGTTTTGATTTGATTTATTCAGATTGATGGCCCTGTACTTAGCACGATGCGACCTGAAATTAGCACGGGTGCGACCTGTACTTAGGGACAGTGGGGACCTGAAATTGCTTTGAGATGAGACCGTATAGCTCAGAGGTGCCCTTTGTACTTTGCTCAGAGGTGACGGTACTTAGTTTCAGACGTGACCTGTACTTAGATCCAGGGGAAAACCTGTACTTAGCTCAGAGGTGACCTGTTTTAACTCAGTGAGGACTTGCGGGATGCACATCGAGCTTATTTATTTTTGTAGCATTGAAAATTTGGGGGGTTGGGCAATTTTTTTGGTTTTTGGGGGAGGGAATTTTTTAAAAAGGGATTCCCAAATTTTTGGGGCCCCAACAGGCCTCCTGCACTGTTCTTCCTTTCTTTGTTCTTAGTAGGGGCCCAAAGGGCAAATGCGTTTTCCCCACCTCTTTTTCTCATGTTTTTCTTTTTTTATTTTTTGTCTGGATATTTTTTTTTTTTTTTTTTTACAAAATCTTTTTTTAAATGATCAAAGGGCGGGCCCTTCTTAAAGCTAAAACACTGTAAAGTTTTGAAATTGGTTGGGTTTAAATAAAAGGTGGGGTTTTAAAGACCTGAATAGCTTGCGATTGTAGGTCAATTTGTGCCCCTTGTTTTGGGTGGTATGAGGCTGAAACCTGACTAAGTTAGAGTAAATTTTGGCATTAGACAGAAAAGGGGAATTTGTTCTTCCCTGGGGGGCCACTAGGCCTCCCTAAAATTTGTCGATCTTTCTTAATTTTCCTATTCTACTAATATATTGGGTTTCATTGACAAAATATTTGGAAAAATTTAAAAGGCGTCTTTAATGAGATTTTTTATTGAAAAAATCTTGCACAAAAGCTTTGTGTCGGTTTTTCAATCTTAATAAATACAAACTGACATCATGTTTTTGATACTTTTTGATCATTTTTTTTCTGTATTTTATTGGGGAATGATAAAAAGCATAAATCAAGAACCAAAAATTTATTGGTTTTGTTTTTGGTCCCACATCTCAAAGACATTTCCCCAAAAAGTAGAAGTTTTGGGGGAAAACGTTAACAGAAGTGCAATTGTTTTCTAAAAAATTTAACTTTGTTGGGTTTTAAGACACATAGGGAAAAACAGGAGGTATCTTTATTTTAAAAACGTTTCGCCACACAGTAGGTTTTCCTTCATTTCAATTTTTCATATTGTTTCAGACAAGGAAAACAATGCTCTTCCCCGACTGGGGACTGCCCAACCCTCAAAATTTTAAAGGGGGGATGGACTGATTCCCTTTCGTCTTCAAGTTTTTTTTGTTTCTACCCAATTTTTTCGGTTTCGAAACTGAAAAAGGGCCTCTGTGTGGGCAAAAACGTTTCAAAAAAAAGAACCTAACTGTTGCATATGTGGGCAAAAAAAGGTTAAAATACCGCCAATATGAAATTTAAAGACACATTTTGCAAATTGGATTTCTTTTTTGTGGGAGACGTTTCGCCACCCCCAGTGGCTTTATCAATCAGATTCTGGGACAAAAAGGGAAAGACGTAGAACTATATACAAAAGATGAGGAAATTTCAGCCCCTCGGCCTTGGAGTTTGTGTTCACAGCTTTCGTGGTGGGAGAGTCTGATTACCCATCTTTTTATTTAGTTCTACTGTTTTCCCTATTATTCCTAGAATCTGTATTGTTTAAAGCCACTGGATGGCGAAAACGTTTACTACAAAAAAAGATACCCAGATGGCACTTTTTTGTTTAATTTTTTCATGTTGCATATGGTCTTCCCTAACAATCTGTGGGTATTTTTTTCCTTTTTTAATGTTCAAATTTTAACTTTCTTGAGAGAAATTTATTTGGGCTTTTTGCAAGGAAATTTCATAATCTTCCTAGCTTTAGCTTTTTCTTCAAAATTTGAATGATGTCTTTCTCGCCCAAAGAAACGAAACCCTGAAATTAAATTTACCCCTCTTGAAGAACTTGGGAACGACGGTTTAAAAACAAAGGAAGAAATTCGTTTTGGTTCGTAAAGTTCTTCGTTTTTTTAACCCACATTACCAAATACTTATCATCACCGGGACGGTTACTTTTAAAAGGCACCTGATTAACAGAAAAAAAATTTTAAAGGGATAGCTTTTTTTTCCCTTTTTAATAACATAAGAAAGGAGGATCACTGCAGCGGGCCGGTTGGGGTATTTTTGGGCAGGCCCTTTGCAATCCCCCCAAAATAAAAAAAGCATTTGCCAAATAATTTTAAATGCCCCCAAAAAAATTAAGGTCTGAAAACTCTACCCATCACCCGGCAAGAGCCACTAAATACAAGAGGTGTTTTCTGTACAAGTTGCCTTGTGTTGGGGGTCTGACAGGTTGGGTTTTTTCAAAATGGTTACTTTTCTGAGAGGTTGGTAGGTAAGATCACGGAAAACGGGTTAGGCAACTTTTTCCGAAACGTTCCCCTTTTAGTGGGTTTTCTTCGGTCGAATACAAAAAGTGGGCAGGAACAGTAGAGATATAAAGCAAAGTAATCAGTCCATCCCCCCTTGAATTTCATAGATTTGGGGATTGGAAAAGGGTTCATTTCCAAGTCGGGAAAAAATTTTTTAAGGTGGAAATACATGGTTGATTCACTTTTTTTTGAATACCCTTGTGGAGAGGGGGTTTTTGTTATTTGGATCTAAACTTCATCTGAAGCACGGAATAGAAAATACTTGTGAACATAAAAAAAAAGGAAACACTGAGCGGGCCCCAAATGGTTCATGGGGGGGGACAGGCCCTGTCACCTTGACCAAACCCAAAAAACCCAAAATTTGTCAGGTATTCATTTGTAAATTAAAATTGTCCCATTAGAAAATTTTTTTGCAGTTTTTTCTGACATGTTAAAATATCAAAATGGTATAAAATTTGTTGAGGGGTTTGGGTTTGGAAAGGGAATCCGGGAAAAAACAGTTAGGCAACAAGTCTTTTCCGTCAAATTACCGCCCAAAAAACCCCTTTGGCTCAATTGTAGGCAAGTTGTAGAGTTAATTATAGCTGAGATTTTTTTTTTAAAGGCCATCTCGATAACCCTGTTTGGGTTTAATGTTACTCAGCTTGGTTTCACAAGGGGCCCGGGTCTTGTCTATCTAATTTATTAACTTTCTTCAGTAAAGCTTTTGAGGCTGTTGACCACGATAAAGAATTTGATATTGTTTACTTAGATTTTAGTAAGGCATTTGATAGAGTTCCGCACCAAAGACTGTTGAAGAAAGTAGCAGCTCATGGCATTGGGGGGAGGGTGCTCTCGTGGATCGAGTCATGGCTCACAGACAGGAAGCAGAGAGTGTCCATAAATGGGGTTAAATCCGAGTGGGGTTCAGTAACAAGTGGCGTTCCACAGGGATCAGTCTTGGGCCCGTTGTTGTTTATAATATATATCAATGATCTTGATGAAGGAATTGCTAGTGATATGAGCAAATTCGCCGATGACACGAAGATAGGTAGGATAATTGATTCAAACGTAGATGTTAGGGAACTTCAGGAGGATTTAGACAAACTCTACTCTTGGTCAGAAAAGTGGCAGATGCAGTTCAATGTGGATAAATGCAAGGTTCTGAAGCTCTGGAGTGTCTATAACCCTAGCACTTATAAGTTAAATAATGTAGAACTTAGCCATACAGATTGTGAAAAGTACTTGGGGGTTATGGTAAGCAGCAACCTTAAACCAAGACAGCAATGCCTAAGCGTACGTAATAAGGCAAATAGATTACTGGGATTTATATCAAGAAGTGTAAGCAACAGAAGTCCAGAGGTCATACTGCAGCTTTATACATCATTAGTAAGGCCTCACCTAGATTATGCAGCTCAATTCTGGTCTCCATATTACAGAATGGACATAAATTCGTTAGAAAACATTCAGCATAGGATGACTAAATTAATACATAGCATTAGAAATCTTCCTTATGAAGAAAGATTGAAGACTCTTAAGTTACATTCACTTGTTAGACGAAGAATGAGGGGAGACCTGATCGAAGTGTATAAGTGGAAGATAGGTATAATAAAGGGGATATTAACAAGGTCTTGAGGAATCTCTCCAAGAGAGAACCCACAGTAATGGATTTAAATTAGATAAGTTTAGATTTAGAAAGGACATAGGAAAGTATTGGTTTGGAAATAGGGTAGTTGATGAGTGGAACAGTCTACCTAGTTGGGTTATTGAGGCTAGGACTTTGGGTAGTTTCAAATTTAGGTTGGATAAGTACATGAGTGGGAGGGGTTGGATTTGAGTGGGACTTGCACATCGGAGCTTGTTTCTTGGGTGGCATTGAAAATTGGGTTGGGCAAATGTTTGTTAGTGGGATGAATTCTAAAGGACCTGCCTAGTATGGGCCAAAAAGGCCTGCTGCAAGTGTTCCTCCTTTCTTATGTTCTTATGTTCTTGGTTTAGAAAGACACGTAAGCAAACACTATAACATATTTATTAGAAAACGTTTCGGTTCTGGGACCTTGATCACATAGTGTTTGCTTACGTGTCTTTCTAAACCAACTTGTCGTATTTATTACAAGGTTTATACCATCTTATGTTCTTATTCCGAAACGTATCGCCTTCACAAATAGGCTTCTTCAGTCGAATACAGAAAGTAGGCAGGAACAGTAGAGATATAAGACGATGTAATCAGTCCATCACCTTTGAAGTCATAGATTTGAGATTGGAGAAGTTCAGTTCCATAGTCAGGAATAAATTTAAGGTGGAAATACATGGATGATTCACTTATTTTATGAATATCCGTGGAGATAGGTTTAGATACTAGGATCTACACTCTCATCTGAGCGACAGAAATAGAAAATTACTTGTGAACATAAAAATAGTCAGGGTTATTAAGGCTAGGGCTTTGGGTAGTTTCAAATTTAGGTTGGGATAAATAATGAGTATTTGATTTGAGTGGGACTTGCACACATAGCTTATTTTCTTGGGTAGCATTGGGAAAATTGGGTTGGTCAAATGTTTGTTAGTGGGTGATTGTAAAGGACCTGCTAGTATGGGCCAACAGGCCCTGCTGCAGTGTTTCTCCTTTCTTATGTTCTGATGTTCTTATGAAAAACACAAGGATAAAAGTGCAACTAATGTCACACTTTACGAAAGGTTACTTTAGTTGCAAATGTGCCCTTTTTACTTTGCATATTGTCTTGTATTCTTACAAACATACATAAAATGCTGTAGCTTGGTTGTAATAGGGAAATTGATGAAAAAAAAGGTCTATATTGTAGAGTTGCTGACGCTAAAACCTTGGGTAGTTTAAAATTTAGGTTGGATAAATACATTGGGGAGAGACGTAGGATTTGATCGTTTCTTAAACACGAGTAAATAGAATTATCCAAGCTTTTTCTTGAGAAGCATTGAAAATTAATATTTGGCAAATTATTTGTTAGTGAAATAGATTGTGAAAGTCGTGCATTTCAAGATTGATTTGATTCTATTCAAGATTGATGGACCTGTACTTAGAACAGTTTGCGACCTGTACTTAGCACAGATGCGACCTGTACTTAGCTCAGAGGTGCCCGTACTTTGCTCAGAGGTGACCTGTACTTAGCTCAGACGTGACCTGTACTTAGATCCAGAGGAAACCTGTACTTAGCTCAGAGGTGACCTGTATTTAGCTCAGTGAGGACTTGCAGATGCACATCAGAGCTTATTTCTTATGTAGCATTAAAAAATTGGGTTGGGCAATGTTTTGTTATTGGGATGAATTTTTAAAGGACCTGCCAAGTAGGGCCAAACAGGCCTCCTGCACTGTTCTTCCATTCTTATGTTCTTAGTATGGGCCAACAGGGTTACTGCAGTGTTCCACCTCAAGTTCTCATGTTCCTCTTTTGTAGTATTGCTATAGTATATTTTTTCTTTTTTTTTTTTACAGATCTCTTTTAAATGATCTAAGTGCTGTACCATCATTGAAGCTAAAACACTGTGTAGTTTTGAAAATTGGTTAGATAAATACAAGAGTGTGAGTTAGACCTGAATAGCTTGCGAATGTAGGAAAGATTCCGTGCTCCTTGTTTTAGTGGATATGAGCTGTAACTGACTAAGTAGAGTCAATGGCATTAGACAGAAAGTGACTAGGTCTTCCTCTCGTGGGCCATAAGGCTGCTACAATGCTCGATCTTTTTTAAGTTCCTATTCTACTAATAATATTAGATTCATTGACAAAATACTTGGAAAATTCAAAGACGTCATTAATGAGACTCTTTATTGAGAAAACCTTGTCACTAAAAGCTTTGTGTCGGTTATCAATCTTAATGATACAAACTGACATCTGCTTTGATTTCATTTGATCATTTGTTTCTGTATTTTATATGGGGAATGATGAAGCCTCAATCAAGAATCCATAAATATTGTGAATTGTGTTTGTGCCACATCTCGAAGACTTTCTGCCAAAGTAGAAGATTTGGGGAAAAACGTTAACAGAAGTGCAATTGTTTTCTAAAAATTTAAATTTTTCTTGAGAGTTTTCAATTAGTACATATTTGAAGGCAAATTTCATAATCTTCCATAGCTTTTTGCTTTTTTTCAAATTTTCGAATGATGCTCTTTTCTGTCCAAGAAAACGAACCCTAAAATTGACTATCCTCTTAAAGAATTTGGGGGGAAACGACGGATTGAAAAAAAGGCAGGAAATTGTATGAGCCTTCAGTTGATGTATAATGTTCCCCAAGACCATAGCCCTGGCACGGGCCCCAATTTTGCGATGACCCGTCCTTGGCTCCGATGGAAAAAGGTTTTCCCACAATGAGCGCGCATGCCGCTAAAAGGCCCCTTGGTCAGTTCAATGGTCCCTTTCAAAGCGACCCCATATGTAACTAGGGGACCTAGCGAGGAGGAGGAAAATGTCTTTTTAAAGGGAAAAAAGCTTGTCGGTTTCTTGGGGACCCCTGATAACTAGTGTGGCCGCAGTCTCTCTGGGCCCTCTTCGGGGGGGAATTCACCCCGTTGCTGCGGAGTTTTCCAGTAGTTCGCACCTGAAGTAGTGTTTTTGGGGCCCGTGGAAACGTGCTAAAGTACGGGACATTCCTCGCCTTGTTACCATCATCTTGGCTGGGGGGAAAGCCCAAACGAAGCCGATGGTGGCGGACACTGCGCTTGGCCCAGCTTTTCTATGGAGGGGGTTTCCTGAGTCCTGCTCGGTACAATGTTGAGGATGGGGTATCCCCTAAGACCTCCCCAAAGTTTCGTGGCTTGGCAGCCCCCCGGGTTTGGTCTGTCGAGGTGATTGGGACAGTAACCCCAAATGTGGATGTTGTTGCTCCCTTTGGCTGCATATCTCCCGCCTCTTTTCCCCCGGATGCCAGCATGGCTGGGGATCCAGTTCAATGTCGTCTATTACCTAAACTTCTAAGGCTGCATTTTGCTAGGATCGATGTGTGAGGTGAACATTATCTGTGGTTGGGGATGGGGGGGGCATTGATTGCAGAGGTGGAATCAACATGTATGACGGGGTCGGAGTCGATGTCGTGGGGCATGTGAAAATCCCTGCTGAATCGCCCCACCCTCAGCTTGAAGGATGTGCAGGGGTGGGGGAGTCCCCAAACCCCTTTTGTGTGACCATTGTGGACATCAGTGTGTTTCTTCCTACAGGGGTCGACAGAACCATCTGGAAAATACACTGCACGTGCCCCCTTTTGCCAGTGCCGTTGTTCAGCTGTTTGCTGAGGGTGTCTGACTGCAAGACCTTAGGAGGGGGAGTGCATGATGAAAACATCGGTGGATCTGGGCCCCCGGGGTGGTGGTGGTACCCGAACGGGAAGGTCACAACTCTTCTCACAGAGCAGCGTCAGGCAGCGTTCCGCCCAGCAGCACAAAACGAACGAACCCAGGAGTAGTCCGTAAAGAGTGTGGGTTTTCTTGTGAATGGTTTGTTAATATCCGTTCCTTAGTGGGGTACTTGCTCCCGGTGCGAATGGGCATTTTGCAGGCTTTTATGTATCTTACTCTGTCACCCAAGGGAAAGGAAACCCGGGCCTCAAAATCTGGACTACTGTGTTGTCCAGAGGGGGGGCCCAAAGCATAGTTTTATCGCTGGTTTTGTAGACCCCCACCCTTTCCCTGCTTGGGGGGAAAAGAGATGAGCTAAAGCCGGTGACTGTAGTAATGAGCGAGCGTATAGGGGTATATAGTAAAAGGAAGTAATTTTTGTTTGCCCCGACGGGCTCGTCAGGCTCTAGGCGTTGATCTGAGTGACCCACGTGCCCTGACATACTGGCTGTTTTGAAAGGTCAGCTTTTTTCAATGTAGTTTCCCCAAGTCGGTAGGAGCCTGTACTAAAGTTTTATCCTGAATCGTAATTATTATGGATCTGGTCCCTTGAACATCATTGCAAGAGATTTCTCGGCCGAGATTTTGGGGCCCTAGTCCTTGAAAGATGCGAATTGGGTCCAAGCCTCTGAGCCTGTGTTTAAATGCCTTTCCCTTTCACTACTAGTGAAAGTTCTCAGCATAGTGAGGAGCTGTGTACCACATGAAAGGGAGGCTCACAAGTTCCCTGCATAAGGATGTTAAACAGGGCAGGATGAGCAACCCCTTTTGTGGCGTCCCGTTTTCCGGGTTTTAAGGAAGAGTGTGTCCCTAAAAACTGACAGGGGCCTGCCCCCCAAAGGTAGGACTCATCCGGCCAGGGGCGTCTTTTGATTCCCTTCGAGTAGTATTGCCGAATTGCTGTGGGGCTGGCAGCTCAAACCCTTCTAAAGGGTCGGGTAGACGACGAATAGTTTTTTTTTTGCTATCAGCAATCGGGTTAGTAGAGTGGTTATCACTTGCTGTTCCCACTTTTGGTAAACCAAATATGTGATGATGAGAGGGTCCAATTTCCTAGGAGGGGGTTTTAACACCTCCTCTCAGCAGTCTTGGCTAAGCAGCTGGTCGGTTTATGGGGTCTATACTCCCTGGGTCCTTGGGCTTTGGAATGGTACGATTGTAGCTTTCTTCCAAGCTGCGGGGAGTGCCCCTGGCCTCCACGACTTTTTTAAATGACGTCTATTTGGGCCTCCCATCCCTGCCCACCCCGTGCAATCATGGGTATGAAACACCATCGATGCCCGGGGGGCGTGTCACCGTGTTCTTAAATGCACGTGGGTTCCAAGTCCGTGGGTCTTCATCAGTACTCTTCCGACTATTTTGCAGCTTGTATGTTAGCTGGCGCTGGGCAGAAGATCCGTCTGTATTTCCGGATGTCCTGTGGGAGCTGAGTGGAGGCTCCCCTGGAAGTGAAAAGCTCCACTAGTTTCTCTGCTTCCGGGGATGGGTTCGGGTTGCTGGGGGCCTCGGCTTGCTCTTCCCAGTTCTATGTTGAGCTTGCCCCATATCCAGTAAGGTGGTGTGTGCCCAAATGTTTGAGCCCATTTCAGCCATTTCTCGTTTTTTCCCTTGAGAGAGTTCTGCGGGCATGCTGCACAATGGCTCTCGGTTTTCCTTTTCTCTGCCGTGGGGTTACGCCTGTTGCTTCTAAAAGGTTGAGCGGGGTTTCTGCTCCCGCACCTCGTCGTTGTAGAACCACCAGTCTCTTTTGTGGTGCGCCCTGCGGATTCTTTGGGAATTGCGCCCTCTGCTCCCTGGATGAGAACAGTGTTAGCCCCTTGTTCACCCGTATCCTCTTCAGATAGAGAGTATGTGGCCACCAGTTTGAAGATAATCCAAAAAACCCCTTTTCCAGTTGGGCCCCTCTTTAGTCCCATCTAGGAGGAGCCAACTGTGGGGGCCGGTGATGTTGAAGGTGGGGTCACTGAAAATGGTCACTGACAAGGTGGGATGGTTTCCCATGTGGCTCCGTGCGGTTGTCTTTACCCGAAGGGAAGGTCGAGGGAGCCCCCCAAAGGTGTGTGGGGGCTCCATTGTTTAGCAACTTTACCTCTGGAATATCGGTAGGAGCATTGTATTTCTGCCGCAGCATTGGTTGCTGAGTGAGAGTGCAGAATAGGGTGATGTGGTTTTAAATCTCCACCCCCAATAATAACTCGTGCGTGCTAGGCGAGGAGCTTGCCCAAAGTCGAGGGTGTTCTTGGGGTTTTTGTAGGTTATAGATGGTAAAGGGGCCCCCAGGTTGTGCACAAGGGGCCCGTACCCCGAATCCCCCCCACAGTCCACAGGGTGGTATAACCTCGTGAGGTATTGTATTTGGGTACAAATACAGCTGTGTCTGCAGTGAATGCCCCGGGGGCCCTGTGCCGAAAAATACCCGCAAAACCCGGGGAGCTTGGACATAGTCGGGACAGTCAGAGTTTTTTTGTAGCAAAACGATTCAACCCGATCCCCAATTTCGCCTCCAGCAAGAGGTGCGTTTGCCCCCCAGGCCCTGAATGTTCCCTTTAGACCTGAGGGTGTGATTTGGTCGAGGTTATTCCATGCTGTTGTTTCCTGAGCTGGAGACTGGTCCCGCCCCCTCTGAGAACCTGCAAATTTATGGATCCACGTCTCCTCTTCGGTCAGAAAGCACACTTCGGGGATGACCATCTGCCGGAATGCGCTCTGTTTTTCCGTGGAGTGATTGTGTTGCAAAAAAGTTCCCGGGAACACCTTGAGAGTGTACGAGATCCTCCCCGGTGAGGCCTGCTTTGGAGATGGGTTCGAACAGTGGATATTATTGGGTGCTGTGGTCTGTAGGGATGTGAGGGTTGGATTTCTTTATTGTATGCACCGTGATCTGTTTCTGTATACCAGGTTGAGTAGCGGGTTGCTGGTGAGGTGCCAGTTGAGTCTGCAAAGCGCCCGTGCCGGGGAAAAAGGGGCCCCGCGTTGTCGTGCTATGGCCCGGGGGGGGCTCTTTTAGTGCAGCCTGCTGATCGCATGCCGATGCAAACTGTTGAGCCTCCCGTTCCTCTTGTTTCGTTTGTTCGTTGAGGGGAGGGGGCAGGGGGTTCTTGCCCTTGACGCCTGGTTGGGCTTCTAGGGTTGGGAATTCCGGGCTTGACTTGGTTTAGTGTGAGAGATCTGCGGTATGGAGGGTTCTCTGCACCCCTCGTTTGTGATCCGTCGTAGCCTGTTGCCGAGTTTTTGGGTCTTCCCGACTTCTTGAATTTGGCGAGCCTCTCGGGGCATCGGGGATTCCCGGCATGGTGTTTCTGCCTGCATTGGGCATTGTGGAGTGGGGGGCGATGCATTTTCGCTTGGTGATGCATTCCTCGGTAGGGGGGTGCTGGTGCAGACACGCAGATTACTCTGTTCGGACATGTGCACCCCGGGTTCATAACGCTGACACTTGAAAACAGCGAAACTGGTTTGCTGTGAAAGGGCCTAATCTACCTGCCCCAAAAACCGGGTCCGCTGGGATGGCGTGGCCCAATGCTGAATGGAACCTTCGGGGCGGTGCGTTGCCCGCCCTCTTTGCCTTGAGACGTTTAGTGACCCACACTGGGGGGAGTGTAGCCTCGAGGGCATCTCAGGGGATCGCATCATACACCCCTTTGGGGATCTTCTGCCGAGAGTCAGTTTCCCCCAGGGTGAATGAGCGATCGTTCCATGACTCTCTTCAGGTGGTATTCATTTCCTTGTTGAGGGAGTCTATGGTTCCCCTCAAATTGAACCATTCTTGAAATTCAGGTTGTGTCGTATTCCAGGTATGAAACAACCCCTAGTGGGTTTTGTGGGCCCCTAAGACTTCACCTTGAATTTGCCAGGGCGGTTGATGGTTTGCCGCTCCCTTGGCGGACGGTGCTTCTTTTTTTTGTCCCAGTGTTCCTCCCCCTTGGTTTTTGTGGGGTGCGGTGTTTATTTCCGCACCTGTTTCTATTTTCGCTGCTCCATGGTTTGGGGCTGTCAGACTGCTACATGTGAACAGGATCTTTCCCCTTTCCCCTCGCAATCTTCGCTAGAATTTTTCCCCCCAATTTTCCCAAAATTGAGTCCTTTCCGTCGTGTTCATGGGGCATCGTACCTTTTTCTTTTCGGAGAAACCATGTGGGCCATCTTCTGAAAAAAGGTAGTGAAATCCGTTTAATGAGAGTGTTCAATGGATTTTTTTTTTTACCCAAACTTCTTTTTTGCTTTTTTTTTCTCCCCCCCAAAACCCTCTTAACAAAGAAAAAAAAGCTAGCTTTGTTCCTTTTTTTAAGAACTAAAAAGGGGTACTGAAGGCCTGTTGGGTTTAAAATTGGGGAGGTCCTTTACAAATCCACTAACAAAGATTTGAAATCCTTTTCAAACTCCCAAAAAAATGGTCATAATTATCCCTCATTTGCAAGAGCCCCCAAAACAAGAGGGTTTTCTGTATAAGATGCCTTGTGTTGCGGTCTGACAGGTTGAAATCAAAATGGTATACAATACTGAGGGTTGGTGGGTAAGACTCAAGGAAACAGTTAGGCAACTTTAAGTACTGGTTTTCTAAAGGTTGTAGATGCGTGGAACGTCTTCCCCGTGGGGTGTGAGGCTAGGACCTTAGGTAGCTTTTTAAAAAGAGGGTGGACAAATTATGATGGGAGGGGCGGGTTTGATTGGTGTTTGGGGGGGGGAGTTGTTTCTTGAGTAGCTTTAGGTAGAGATCGTTTTGATAAGGACCTGCCTCGTATGGGCCAGTAGGCCTTCTGCAGTGTACCTACATTCTTATGTTCTTATGTATCGCCTTATGTATGAGGATATCTCTCCAAGAGAGAACCCGCAGTAATGGATTTAAATTAGATAAGTTTAGATTTAGAAAGGACATAGGAAAGTATTGGTTTGGAAATAGGGTAGTTGATGAGTGGAACAGTCTACCTAGTTGGGTTATTGAGGCTAGGACTTTGGGTAGTTTCAAATTTAGGTGTGGAAAAAGACACTTATGTACAGTTCAGGACATTTATTAAAGGAAACGTTTCGCCACGAGTGGCTTCTTCAGTCCTAATACAGAGAAAACTAAGAAAACACACATATATATAGTGGCGGGAGTCAGGTGAGGTGAAGCGTGGGTAGAAGTGGTAATAGTAGTAGTAGTAGTAATGGAACTAAGGAGGTGAGGTTAGAGAGGGACCTGCTGGCATCAAGTAACACCAGTTCCCAGGATGGGTAATATCCTCTTGCTTAGTAATTTTGAAATACTGTAACTACCGGATTTTTGCTTTATAGTGTTACTGACAGAAATTAGTGCAGCTTCAATGCATTTTCTCCGTCTTAAGTCGTCTTCTTTAATACTAGTTTAGCTTCATTGAATTTCATGAGGTGTCCAACATCGTCTCTATGTTGAACACATGCATTTTTTGCGGTCTTCATTTCTGCAAGCATTTTGTGTTCTGCTATTCTATGTCCAGAGTTCTGGCTTTTTTCCCCTACATATACTTTGTCACACCCCCCACATGGTATAGTGTAGATTCCTGCACTTGTGCCAGAATCGTGCTTGGGTTTTGTATCAGGTTCCTAATAGTAGTTGAAAGAGCGGGGAGTATATTTTAGCCAGTTTTTTTGTCAAACATTTTTGAAAACATTAGTGGCAACGTTGCTGACCGGTATTAAACGATGTAACTTGGAGGCTTTTTTTCAATTTGATAGGTGTTGGTCTTTCTGAGGATACGTGTTGCACGTTTCCCGCAGTCACGTATGAAGTGTAGGGGAAAGTGTAGTGAACTAAAAGATTTGGTGATGTATGACATTCTTCTTCGAGGAACTGCGGACTGGAAATTCTGTAGGCTCTCAGAAAGAAGCCAATAACTACCCCTCTTTTATTTCTTGTGTCTGGTTGGGGAAAGAAATTTTAAAAAGATCATTCTTGAGGTAGGGGTTCCGGTAGACTTTAAAAGAAAGTTTGCTTTCCCTGTGCGTAAGAAAAAACGTCGAAAAAGGTAACTGGTTGTCCTTCTCCCTCTAGAGTAAATTTAATAGTAGGGTTTCCCGATTGTTGATGGTGTTGAGGATTTCCCCGTACGTCAAGATTTTTGGGTACAATGACCAAAATATCATCTACGTACCGCATCCAAGTAACTGAACGAGGGATGTTATTGAGGATCCTTCTTGGGTTCCAGGTCCTCCCTATATAAATGGCAAGAAACTGCATAAGGGGGGATCCCATGGCTAGTCCGAAGAGTTGTTTGTACTTCTTGTCCCCGAAACCTAAAAAAAGTTATAACGAACTCAAAGTTCGAAAAGGCTCACAAAAATCTTGACGGGGTACAGGTAACTCTGTTCATCTTTAATACCCTGCGAAGAAGATAATGGCTTATAAACTGGGACATTGGTGAATAAGCAGTCACGTAAAACTTGCAAGCTTCTTATATCATGTCGAGATCCCTGATACGGTTAAGGGAGGTCACCCGAATGCTTTTGATGACCCGACTGATTGTACCCGGAGCTTTTACAAAAATTTCGCCAAAATCCTGCTAGACTGTGAGGGGCGTGCCGAAAACCCAAAGTAATGGGTCTCATAGGGACATTTGGTTTTTGGGGGTTTTTTAAACCATAAAATCTAGCTGATTGGGGTTGGGAGGGATGAGGCGCAAAAGCTTTTTCCTTTTTCTGTTTCTGATATACTGCGGGTCTTTGAGAAAAAAATCTGTTTCTTTCCTCCCTGCATGTTGGGGAGGAAACGTATGTGTTGGGGTCGTTCAATAAATCTTGCTCTTACTAAAGTAGTCGTATGTTGGGATGACCACTCCCCCTCCCTTTTTCCGCTTGGTATGGAAATATTATTGGAAGCTAAATGTTTTTAGTGCCTGGATGTAGCGACGGGAATGACTGGTCGACTAGGTTTTTAAAAATGCAGCTGCAATAAGTCCTTTTATGAAACCTTTTAAAACTCAGAGTCACCGAAAAATGGTTTTTTTCACTGTGTCTAACTCGCATTTAGGCTTCCGATGCCATAGCAAACTTTTAACCCAAGTGAGTGCTTTGGATTCTGTATCATGAGAACATAGGAAAAAAGGTTATTGATGATGTCAGCTTACCAAAACTTGCCATTTCAAATTTAGGTTGGTAAGTCAGGTGGGGGGGGGTTGGATTTGAGTGGGGCTTGCACACGGAGTTGTTTCTTGGGTGGGGATTGAAAATTGGGTTGGGGAAAGTTTTTTTAGTGGGTGAATTGTAAAGGACCCGCCCAGTATGGGGCCAACAGGTCTGCAGTGTTCCTCCTTTCTTATGTTCTTTTGTTCTAGTTTTTAAAATAGGTTCTTTAGTCGAAAACAGAAAGTAGGAGAACAGTAGAAAAATATAAAGACAGTAATCGTCCATCAC
>NW_026506917.1:0-17423 GCF_026875155.1 Cherax quadricarinatus | reverse complement strand
CAAAGTAGGGGGGAAAAAAAAGGTGAAATTTTTAACGGGGAGGAAATTGGGGGGGGCAGGAGACAAAAAAACCCGGGGAAAGAAACAGAAGAGGAAGAAACTTCAGATGGGAAGGGAGAGAAAGGGAATGTATGAGGGGGCGAGGAACCTCCATACTCATGACAAAACCAGTAAGAGGTGAAGAACAGGCTACAGAGACTGGAAAGGAAAAATGTTCGGGCAGGATAAGCGAAGGAGAGGTTGAAGGTGATTTACACTTTGTGGATTGTTTGGACTTAGGAGAAGTAGAGGGGTTAGGGTGAGAAGCTGTTGTGCGAGGTCTTGTAGACAAAGCAACTTGCAAGCGAGAAGATGAAGATTTCAGAATAGTATGAGGTGCCGAGTTATGAGCCTCAGAGTCTAGGACTACAAAAGAGTTAGATACAGAGGTGACTGGAAAGTGTAACCACAGGAAAGACTGCTGAAGTTGGGACCCCAGAGGTTGGGAGCCTCTTAGTAACTCGAGAATAAAGAATGCTGGGGAAGTCTCCCCTTGAGGCTTAGACCAGAGACTGCCATGGCATAAGTAAAGTCTTATGTCTCTTTGAGATAAAGGATTTCTCGTTCATTTAAGTAAACTTGGGAATAACGAGAATAGGTTGGGTGAGCTTCATTACAATTAAGGCAAAAGGGAGGTAGACTACAAGACGTATTGTTATGGTCATCGGCAACACAGACTAGACATTCTGCCATAGACCTGCAATGTTTTGCTGGATGGCCAAAACGCCAGCAATTTCTACATTGTTGAGGTGTAGGGATCAACTTTCGGACTAGTATACAGCGTCCTACGACATAAACCGAGGACGGAAGTTTATGGCAGTCAAAAGTTAAGTGAGCTACATTGCAGGGGTAATGTCTCAGTCAATGGGCAGGTATTACATATGTGTCTACTTTGAGGATTGGGAGGTCTTGGAGCTCAAGCTGGTCCAGAATGTCGTCACCACATGTTTAGAAATTACACTTAGCAATGGTATGAGGTAGAATGATGGTACCTCTACAAGAACTGAGAGAATAATGTTTTGGAATTGTTACAAGAAGTGTCTATGGTGGTAAGAAGAGAAAGATCGTGAGCTTGGCTAGCATTTTGTACCGTGACGATGCGCATACCACTCTTAAGAGCATGAAACAATATTGTGACCAACATGGCACAGAAACACCTTGTTGGTACTATGATCAGAAAGAAAGTCTTAGGAAGATGTCAGCTGTAGAGCGAAAAACTGTGTTCTATGATGCATAGTATGTACAGGGAACGATTGTCGTGTAGTGAGGTAGTGAGAGGCATTCGCAGCAGTGTCATCAGAGAAAGGGTGTGGTCATTTGGATGCAGAACCGGAGGTGGTTCATTTTGAGGTAGGCGAATGATCTGGAAACCATCTCACCATATGGGGAGAAACTGGAAGCATGGTCAAAGATGTGCCAAGGTTAGATGTATCGAAGGAGTCAGGCAGAGCCCCATTATCAGAAGCATGCAACAAAATGTCACTTGCAGAAGATACAAGGGCATTAGAAAAATCCAAAGGATGGTCCGGTAACAAGGCAGGGTTCATAAGAGGGTGCTGCTACAGAATGGGGCCCAGGAGGAGCAGGTTCATGAATTTGGGACTCCAGGGTTAGGTCTCTTTTTCGTTTTGTTTTATAGAAAAAAACGAGGAAAGAAAAAAAGGGGGAGAACGTGGAGGGGTAGCTCCCAGGAAAAAAGAACCATATGTCCTCCCCTACCGTGCCCAAGAGGACCTCAGCATCGCTGGTAATGCCAAAAAGCATGGGACCTGTGCCATACCCTACACTTCAAGCCAGTAAACCAGCAATTTGGGATAGCAACCTCACATCTACCGAGCCACCTCGGCGGACAAAAGAGAGGGGAGTCGGAAACCCACCATAAGGCATTCCTCCTTTGGGATCCATCTCTTGGAATCTGACAGGCAGGCTCCAGAGATACACCCATCACCTGAAAGACATTCGAAACCTTACCCCGGTAGACCAGAGAGGGATTGGGATCTCCAGACGAACAAGATTCCACGGCAACCTACACTCTACCCAAAGGGCCCCAACGGAAAATGGGGGTTCCCCCCCTAATAAGGAGTAATTATATTGGTTAAAACTTTGCATGATGAGGATTATTTTGTTTAGTGGTAAGACAGTGAAGAGATTACTTTAGTTCGTAGTTAGCAGTGAGATGTCACTGGGAGGGGAGATTACGGTGATTCCACAATGTTTATCATGCTTGCTCTCTCATACGCATCGAGTTACTGGAAATCATGGTCGGTGACGACGCAAGTTGGGCGGGGCAGTGGAACAGCAGAGCTGGGTAGTGTGAGTTGTGTGGCTGGGTGGCTGGGGGGGGCTGGTGTGGGCCGGGTGGCAGGGTGGGAAGGTGTTGAGAAGGGTGGGAAGGGTGGAGGGGTGGAGGTGAGATGGTATACGGAAGAGAAGAAGACCGAAAAGAGTGATAAGGTGGTGTTAGGTTAGAAAGATAAATGTGCTCAATACACACACACACACACACACACACAAACACACACACACACACACACACCACTCGGGCTCGTACTCACCCATTAAACTGCTCTATTTCAAACAAATGAGTTCTTTTCTGATTAAATTCGTGTCCGATCAGCTGCAGCTTTTCACTTGGGAAAAATATTAATTTTAAAATCAACCTGGATTAATTCATAACACTGACAGTGTGAGGAAACATGACAGGAACGGAAATACTTTTATGAAGTTTTCTGTTTCAAGGTTATATATATATATATTATATATATATATATATATATTATATATATATATATATAGAATATTTATATGTAATTATTATGTATATATACATATGTATATATACAAATATATATCTTATATATTATATATTATATATATATATATATAATATATATTTATTATATTATATATATATATATATATATATATATATATATATTTATTTTATTCATTAATTATAATTACTATTATGAGTCCCCTCTGGTGTAAAATTGTAGGACCCATAGCCTCGGAGAAAGCGGTTAAAAGGCTTCGAGAAAGAATACTGCATTTCTTCCTGAAGAGCTGTTTGAATATTCCACTGCCCTACCACCAATCTTTTCATTCTTTTTTACCAAATAGCTATATTTTATTTTTGTACATAGTAATGGGAAAAAGGGTGAGCGGTTGCACTTAGGAGTCTGTGGAGACAAAGACTTTGTCCTTGGAAGCAAAGAGGGGAATGTATGGAGTATAGTTTTACAACGCTCTTTATGGGTGTGAAGCATGGGTGATGAATGTTGCAGCGAGGGAGAAGGCTGGAGGCAGTGGAGATGTCATGTCTGAGGGCAGTGTGGTGTGAATATAATGCAGAGAATTCGTTATAGTTTGGAAGTTAGGAGGAGGTGCGGGATTGCTAAAATGTTGTCAGAGGGGCTGAGGGAAGGGTTGTTGAGGTGGTTCGGACATGTATCAGAGAATGGAACGGAAACAGAATGACTTTCAAGAGTGTTTTCATTCGTAGTGGAAGGAAGGCGGCGGTAGGGGTCGGCTAGCAAGGTTGGAGGGATGGGTAAAGGAGGTTTTGTCGTGACGAGGGGCTTGACTTCAAGCGGTGCATGTGTGAGCGTGTTTGATAGGAGTGAATGGAGACAAATGGTTTTAATACTGACGTGCTGTTGGGGTGTGTGCAAGTAACATTTATGAAGGATCAGGAAAACCGGCAGGGCCGGTGCTGAGTCCTGGAGATGAGAAATACAGGGTCTACACTCTGAAGGAGGGGTTGTTAATGTTGCAGTTTTAATAACTGTAGTGTAAGCACCTTCTGGCAAATACAGTGATGGAACTGTGAAAGATGTAAAGTAAAAAGGACACAAGTGCAGCTAATGTGACATTTTTATTGTGGCAAACGTTTCGCTCTCCAGAGAGCTTTATCAAGCCATTACAACAATACACGGACACAGCAGGGTATATCAAAGGCTCAGAGTGAGGTGCAATACTAGTGAGGTACCATTTCGATGTTCACTGCTGGTAGTAGTGTTGTTGTAGTTGTGACCAAAATAATACAATATGTTAGAGCAATTAATCGTTACATGTGTAAAAGGATTATAAAAGCTATTACTTGGGTAAAATTAAAAATAGGGTGGACAAATATATAGACTGTAAATGAGGCAAGGTTGTTTTGTTTCAGTGTTCACTCTCTGTAATGTGCTTTGTTGTAGTATACAGTGTGAGACTATGTGATGGCAGGTTGTTAACTGTTTTCAGGAGGATTTTGCTAGGACTTCGGAGATGGTGAAGCTGCGTTGTTTTGTTTAATTGTATCGAAACAGCGATCAGTGTGAATTCGAGGCTACTTGCGTCTGCGGCAAATTAGTCTTCTTGATCACTAATTGGGCGTCTCTGAATTTTCATGGATGATTGTGGAATTTCGGTGTTGATACACAGGCGTTGTTCAAAGTTATCGTTCCTACATGCGTAAATGTGTTCATTGAGGCAGGTTTTGGGTTTTTTTTGTCGACGTTTCTTGCTGGTTTCACCTACATAGATTTTGTCACAGCCTCCACAGGGTATAGTGTATTTCTGCATTGACTGGGTCGTGGGTGTTGGATTGTGTCCTCGGGCTAGATCCTTTATTGAAGTGCTAGAGCGATGGGCGACTATGGTGTTAGCTTGTGAAGTAACTTTGAGTTGTTAGTGCAACCTGGCTGTTGGGCAAGATTATAACTTTGTTGGGGTAGTGGTGTTGGATGCGTGGAGAAATTAATGATCTGAAGAGCTCTTTCTCTTGCAGGTCTTGATGAATAAGAGGAAATGTCTAACTCAGTGATTGTTTGGTGAATGTATGTACATTCCTCGTCAAGAAAACTCAGGACTTCAAATTTCGGATGGCTCTTAGGAAAAACCCCGATTGATGATGCCTCTTATGGTCTTGGTATCTTGACTGGTATAGGAAGTGTGTGCGATATTTTTAATGGTGGGTTTCGAATTAAACTTGAAATCTTAGTGTTGTTGGCTACTTGTGAATGAGGACGTCGAGTGATCGGAAAGGTAGCTTGTCATTGGACTTTCTTCTTCTTGTAAACTGGATGCCGGTGAATGATGTGAAAAGTTTTTTCTTTTTCGGGCCACCCTTGCCTTGTTGGGAATCGGCGTTGTGTTAAAAAAAAATAAAAAATTTATATATATGTATATATATATATATATATTATATATTATTTATAAATATATATATATATATATATAGATATATATATTTATTGATATATATATTATATATATATATTTATATATATATATATATATATTTATATAATCAATGGACTATAAAAAGCAAAACTTGACAGGAAGGCATATAAAGGGGCCAAGACTGCTCCTCACCAGACACGTCACAACACCCGATTCTGTGAAAACACTTTGATTCTATACCCAAGCATTAAGATTTTTTACTTGTCAATGAATCATAAATTCTTCCCAATTTTATTAATTATAAAATGAATCAGTTTGTAGTTCAAAAGTGAGTTCCATCAGCAAGGAGGGAAGGTAAAGTATGATATTTTTATTAGTATTATTATTTTTATTATAATTTTTATTATTAGTATTATTATTGTTATTTTATTATTGTTGTTGTTGTTGTTGTTGTTGTTTTTGTTTTTATTATAATCAAAGGAGCCCTAATCCTACCAGGGTCATAGACAGACAGTCCAGCTGATATGGTGGAACGGAAACTGGAACTCACAAGTTCTCAGAGAGGGAACATGGCATTTCTCCATGAAGATATCGTGAGTAAGATGAGTGTGTTCGATCGTAGCCTCTCAACCTCGCATTGATGACGAGAGATGGCCAGAAACCAAACTGGTTTGATATAATGTTAGTTGTTATGTGTATAATCAGGACAATGTGTTGCCAACTGTTGCAAAGGTGAGATTAAGGACACATGTGCAACATCTGGGTATCTTTATTGTAGACGTTTCGCCATCCAGTGGCTTTTTCAATACAAATTCTAGGACATAACTTGAAGACAGTAGAACTATTTACAGAAGATGAGGTAATCAGTCACTCAACCTAGGAGTAGGTGCGAAGAGAGCACCATAGTCGTGAGATTCTGTCTTCAAGTTATGTCCTAGAATTTGATTGATAAAGCCACTGGATGCGACGAATCGTCTACAATAAAAGATACCCAGATGTGGCACTGTGTCTTAATCTCATCTTGTCGGTATTATATACCATTCATACACAACATGTTGCAAAGGTAGTGAGAAATTACAGCAAAATAGTATGTGAATGGAACACCTCTATATGAAACTGGGAGCTTATGTACTGCTGACCTCGCAGCAGTATCCGTCAGTTCATTGCCTTGTACGTCAACTTGATAAGGAACTGAAGAGAAAACAAAATCTTTGTTTTTGCTAGAGATGCGGCGTAACCAAAATTGTATACGAAGAACTTCGGGATGAGATGAATAAATTTTTTTTAGCTTGCAAAACACTAAGGGAGTTGGTGACTACCATAGATGGCGACACAGGCATAGATGCAATGCAAATAATTGCTACGAAAATTGCGTACAATTCAGCAGTAAAAACGGTAGCAGAATTTAATAAATGCTCTCGCACTATGTTGTCCGGAAACACTGCTGCAAACCCGAAACCTCAGAAGATTTAGATCCATTCAGTGTACCTTGCTGGCATGAGAATGAGACCCAAAGTTGATTATGAAATGCGAGCAAGAAGCAAATGTACGTATTTTGGGCTTTCCGTGCGGCAGGAGTGAAAAGTTAAATGCTACGTGAAACATATAAAGGGGCCACTGAAAAGAAGTCAAGAGTGAATGTAGAAGAAGAGAAAAGGGATGGAGTAAACTAGGGCGACTAACAAACAATGAAATCTATTGACATCGTTACTTATTATATATAAGGAAGGATTGCAAAGGTCAGAGAGCGAACAAATAGCGGAGGTAATGAGCATCCGGCGATCGTTCAAGGATGGGGAAATTCGCCTCTGCAAATAGGCTCTCACAGATGTGAGCGAAAAGCACCTAGGCATAACGTCATCCCTGGTGAATGGAACTGGGATCAAAGTAGAAGGGTTGCAGTAGAGGCAGATGGATTTATCTGGTCGTGTAATCTAGTTTTGATGAATCCAAGAGCTGAAATGCATTGTCGAAGGAGAGTTTAATGATCAGCCCATGAAGATGAGCGAGGGTTTTAAGGAAGTTCAGCGGGTTTGAAACGTTGCTTCAAGGGGGATGTGAGGTTTCTAGGATAACCGACCGATCAAAAAGAAGGCGAGAAACTGACAATCTCAACGTTCAGGGATACGTGTGCCTTACAGGTACAATGGATTATTAAGGACGATAGAACGTCAGTGAAAGTTATTGAGTGTGTTTGATTATTAGAAATTTAAACCCCAAGAGTAGTGGCCCATACTGGAAAACACGGTTGAAGCATTCTGGAATGAAACTGCAATGAGGCGTTATTCAGCGCCTTGCACAAGCTATAGCAAAGTAATATACATAGTTTTATGACCAAAATATTGATGGAGAGCAGATGCCGATCATTTTAGCAAGAAGAAGAGTATGTGCTAAGTGCACATTCCTGGGGGATACCTTCAGCTTGGACAAAGTCCGGGGAAAAGTACATCATTTTAACCCGAACACGGAAAGCCTCTTCAGATAAGAAGTTCTTAAGGAAAAGTGGCAGTTTGCCTCAGTGGCTAAGGAGTGAACGTGGGTTAAGATGTTATATCTCCAAGTTGTGGTCTATACCTTTTTCGGATAAAAAAAAAGATGGCTATAAATGAGTGGTATTGGCCAAAGGCACAATTACGAAATACATATCTAAAATGGAGAAAGGGGCCAATAATAGAGGACCCTTACGAAAGCCATATTGATTAGGTAGGAGACTAGTGTGTGTCTCTAAATCCACATCTAACGTCTATTTACCAGACATTCATTACCAGGCACAATGACTACGGTAGGCATGGGGACGATGTGGGACGGCATCATGTCCCAAAGTACCTGCTTTACGAAAAGGTGGAACAATGACAGATTTCCACAATTGGGTATGAACTCCTTTTGAACAAATAAGATTAATTAATGTAAGAGGACAGCAAGTGCTGATGGAATGTAAATGCTGGGGAGCATACGAATGTGAATGCCGTCAGGCCCAGCTGCCGATTGATTGCAAGAGGAAAGTGTTAACTCTAGTTCCAGAAGTGTTAAGGGCATGTTAAAAGATTCTTCTCGCTAGAAACAATGTCAAAAGGGCTCTAACTCTCTGGCAGACTTGGAGGAAAGAAACGACGGGGCGTAGATGGGCCCCTGGGAAGATACGGATAAGATGAATACCAATTTCGGTAGAACCTCAATGGGGCTAGTTTAATGTAACCGGCAACCAAAGAACGGTAGCGGGTCTGGAGAATATTTGCCGCATTTCAGTTTTCCAAAGTTTTTTTTCCAGACTGCGCGTCATACAGAATCGAAATGATGCAGATACATAATCCTGTCAACAAAGTGTGTTCAGCTTCATGGACATGAAGGCGGGCGACAGCTTACGCCGCTTTAAAATCATGGAGTCGCTCTGTGTCCTTTTGATTACGATTTAGCCCCATACAGCTACGTGGTTCAAATGTACTCCGCACGATCACAGTAGGAGACCACCAAGGCACATGCATTTCTGAAAGTGCTGTGCCCAAGAGGTTTGGATAGAACGTGAAGTCACCGGTTAAGTATGGATGGTCGAGGGGTTAGTGTAAAAGATTCTTCAAATAGAGGATGAAGAAGGGTTATCAGGAAGCAGTTTCATGAGAGTACAGGTCTCAATTCGCTCGGTAAAAAATGCCAGCCTGAGTTTCGAGGAGGTGTGAGAATATGAAAGAGGAGTAAGGAGAATTGGGAAAATGATCCCTCTGTCACGCACAGTCTGGGAGAACAGCACAGTGTAAAAGTCTTGTACAGCTGACGTAAGAGAAACGGAGTGAATCTATGCGAGAGAAAGATTGAGTACGAGGATCTAATGGGTGGGGCGGTACTCTGTATTTAAACATAGAAGGGATAGAGAAGTGAAAAGTGCGCTAACGAATACCATGTAAAAGGTACAGTTGGAAAGCTCCCAGAGGAAATAGTGAGCATTAAACTCGGAGTCGGAAACCCACCATAGGCATTCCTCCTTTTGGGATCCATCTCTTGGTAATCTGACAGGCAGGCTCCAGAGATAACTCATGCACTGAAAGACAATCGAAACTTACCCCGGGTAGGACCAGAGGAGGATTGGTTCTCCAGACGAACAAAGATTCCCGGCACCTACGTCTACTACCAAGGACCTCAACGGAGTGGGGTGTCCACGGAAGCCTATCCCAGGATCGAAGAAACATCTCAAACACAGAAAAAACAGAAATGGTGAAAGGGAACATGCAGGAGAGCGAGGAGAGAATGGGTAAAGATGGAATGGCAGCAGATGGGAAGGCGAAGGGAATGATTGCGGGGTAATTAAGTTGGATTGACGAAGAAGACCGAAGGATCCTGTTCCTCAAAACAAGAGCTTCTTCACCACTGCAAGGATGTCCCCCTAGAAGAGTGTGTGTGTGTGTGTGTGTGTGTGGTGTGTGTGTTGTGTGTGTTGTGTGTGTGTGTGTGTGGTGTGGTGCTCCTGTGTGTGTGTTATTCACATAGTTTGTATACCTCACCTAGTTGAGGTTGTGTAGGGGTACGAGTCAAGCTCCTGGTATCCCGCCTCTTCACTGGTCGCTATAGGTCACTCTCTGAAACGTCGAGCTTTATCTACTCTGCTTAAAGCTATGTATGGATCCTCTCACTACATCGCTTCCCAAACTATTCCATCGTTCTGACTATTCTGTGGATGAAGAAAAACTTCCTAAACATCCCTGTGACTCATCTGGGTCTTCAACTTCCCAACTATGGTCCCCTGGTTACTAGTGTCAATCTTGGAACATCCTGTCTTTGCCCACCTTGTTAATTCTCTCTGTATTTTGTACTGTCATTATCATGTCCCCTATCTCTCCTGTCCTCCAGTGTCGTTCAGGTGATTTCCCTTTTACTCTCCTCCTAGAATACTCTTAGCTCTGGTCACACGGGACAAGTCTTGTTGCACAAAACTTTGCACTTTCTCTAGTTTCTTTAGTGACTTGCTAGGGTGGCGTTCCAAACTGGTGCCACATACACCGATTATGGGTCTAACTACACGGTGAACGGGTCCTAAAACAATTTCTGTGGTCAAAGCCTTTCTTGCAGTCCAAGAATCCAATCAACCCACCTCCACTTCTTCTTGTCTTACTGCTGTCACCATGTCTTAGAACTCTAGTTTGGTTTGTGACACAGGATTTCCATCCTTCTGGAAACCTATGTTTCCGTGCAATGTCCTCCCCCCCCCCCCCCCCCCCCCTCATCCCCAGTTGTTTGTTTAATGAGATCTTTCTTTTCTAGGTGTTCCACCGCAATAATCTCCTGATTAATCATTCTCCTTACTTTGCATACTATACAATCAGTGACACTTGTCTGTAGTTTTAGTGATTCATGTCTGTCTCATATTTTAAAAGATTGGGACTACATTTGTGTATTCCATGCTCAGGCAATATCCCTGTTTCGATAGATGTATTGGAATTTTGTTGTTAGGGGTAGATCAATAGCACCTCTGCTCCCTCTTTCAGGACCAGATGGAGAGATGTTATCCAAGCTCCTTTGCCTCATTGAGGTATCTAGCTCACTCAGACGCTCTTCACTTCTTCCTTGGTTATGTGTACTGTGTCCAGCCTTTGGTGGTGTGCCCAACTCTCCTGTCTTTCTGGAGCCCCTTCTGTCTCCTCTGTGAACAGCTTCTTTGAATCTCTTGTTGAGTTCCTCACTACTTCACGGTCATTTCTTGTTGGGTCTCTCCTCTTTCCTTCTTAGCCTGCTTACTGGATCCTTGACATGTTGTTTTCTCTTGACGTGGCTGTGGTATAAACAGCTTCGGGTCAGTTCAGATTTGACTTTCGCTTGCTAAGTAATTTGCGTATTGTCGTTGGGCCTTCCCCCTATCTGTGCTATTCATTTCTGGGGATCTTTGACTGCTCTCTTATTCTCTGGGTTCCTTTCCCTTCTATATTTCTTCCATTCCTAGCACACCTTGGTTTTTGCTCCCTGCACCGTTTAGGGTGAACCATGGACTCATCCGTCTTTTTTAGTATTCTTGTTAACCTTGGGTACAAACCTCTCCTCAGCCTCTTTGCACATTGTTGATTCATATTCCATCATCTCATTAACGGACTTCCTGCAGTTTCTCTGTTCCACTGAACACCGTTCATGAAGTTTCTCATTCCCGTGTAGTCCCTTTCTTGTTAGTTTGGCTTCATTCGCCCGGGCCTTCATGCCTTTCCCCTCCACTTGTAGCTCTACTGTGTTATTCGAAGCTTATTAAAACACATGATCGTCGGCCCAAGGGGGTCTTTCATTTATGTGATTGCTCTCCAATATCTGCAGATTACTCCACGGAGGTTACTAGGGTCACAGTCTTGCTCGGTTCATCCTATCCTCTGTCTCTCTTTTTTGTAGTGTACCTTACGTTGTGGTCATGCAGTTTTCCTTGTACCACCTCCATAATCTGAGTCCTCCATGTAACTTGGACCACATTGTGGCTCAAGTTCTCCCAATCGATTTCCTTGTGGTTTAATAGTCACATGATCAGGAGCTTTGCCTGCATGCTTGAGCTCTTCTGGCCACTGCAGCCATTGTGTTAACCATCGCTACCTAATTGCTCTCTTCATATTCTTGCCTTGGCCTTACTGCTGGTTGTGGTTGGTTATTCATCACTGCAATTACCACTTTGGTACATCCAGAGCGAAAGCGTACCCACTTTGTAATCGTTTGCTTCATCGCTGTCTCCTCTTCTCCAGCTCATCAAATTCCATCAGTTTGTTATCAGCAGTCCACTCCTCCGCATCTCTGTTCCCTCTATCTTTCCTCATGGATCTGGTATCTCATTGGAAAGATGGCATCTGTTATCATACCTGTTAAGCTTGGTTTCGTTAGAGCTAGATGTCAGACATGCCTCTTTGGACTCTTTCGTGCCACTCCTCCCAAAATTATTTGTTATTCCATAGCGTTTTGTGTACCTTAACCTTCAGTTTCCTTCCAACACTGTGGTTTGGGGACCAATGTGAGTGGTGGGTGACTCGTAGCATACTGTGGGGATTTCTTTCGCTGGGTGTTGGGTGGACAAGCTGTGAGTATGATTGTAGTTTGTGTTGGGTGATGGTGCTGTGATAGGCTGTGGGGTTCTGAGGATGGTCTGTGTGGTGCTTGCCCTTGACTGCTTGTCCTGCTCTGATTGAACTCTGCGGGTTTTCTGTCTTGTCTCCTTCCTAGCTCCTTTCGCTTTTTTGCTCCTCTCCCTCAGCTACTGTTCATTCTGTTTGTGTTGTCTCTGTCTAGCAACACCCTCTTGTACTCTTCGAGTACTTCATTGTGGTTTCTCTAGGAAGATCCTGTTCCTCACTTGTTTTGTCCTGAGAATCCAGTGATCTGCCATTTTTCCCCTTAAGTACCCCCCTTATTCTTTGAAAATTTACAATCTCGTCCATGTCTTCTTCACTAATTTCCGTGATGATGTTCTCAATCGCTTTTCTTCCTGCTTGCATCGTTTCAGTGTGTTGTCCTTTCCTCTCTCTCCTAAAGCCCATGGTTAAACACTGATTTTTGCCCTTTCTCCTTACATTGCCTCTCGCCGCTCTGTACTCTGGTTTCCTGTCTGTACGTATGGTTCATTTTTTTCCCTTGTTTTTTTCAGTAGCTCTTGGCAGCATGGTCGTGCCTCAGCATTTGACCGATCACACTCTCTATCTGCACCCAGCTGCCCTCTCCTTTTCATCTCCTTGGCCTTCTTGGCACGGCTGTTATGAGCTTAGCATATTTCATATCTCCTTCCTTCTGTACGGGAAGCTGCTCGGTTCATATGCTGTTTCGCTTCTCTGGTCAGTGCGCCTGTAATCGCTTCAGCCTGTTTACCTCATCTTCTAGGACCTTTTATCATGGATAATGCAGTTTCGACTTGAGCTCTCAATTCTCGTTTCCTTCTCCAACCTCTTTTCTAATTTCATAGAAAGGTCTGTCTTATTTTTTTCAGTGAATGCTCTCCTAATTTTCTCTCCCACTTTTGTTCCATTCTTTTCGCTGCTCCTCCTAACACTCCTCCCTACCAGAACAAATTCATCTGATCCCTGGTCATCTGTCCTACCCAATTTTTTTTTTCTTCTTTTTTTTCCCTTTTCTTCTTTCTTTATTTTTTTTTCTTATATTTTGAAAGAGAAATGAGGTGACGATGAAGAGAGAGGGAAAGGTAGAAAGGAGTGAGAGGGCGCTCGCTCTCGCAGAGGGAAAAAGGGAGGAAAGAGAGAGAGCAAGCGATAGAGAGAAGAGAGAGAGAGATAAGAGGGGGCAAAGAGAGGGGAGAGTGAGAGAGGGAGATACAGGGGAAAGGGGGAGGGAGAGACGAGGGAGAAAATCAGGGTGCAGAGTGGGAGAGAGAGAGGGAGAGAGAGGATAAGGGGTGGGAGAGAGAGGGGAGTGAGTAAGGGAGAGAGAGGAAAGGGGAGAGTGACGTGGGGTGAGAGAAGGGATGAGAGATGGGTAAATGGGTAAGAGGGAGAGATAATGGGTGGGGAGAGATGGGGAGAGGGGATGGACGAGAGAGAGATAGTAAAGATGAGTGATACGGTAGAGAGTGATAGGTAGAGCGATAGGTAGAGAGAGAGTTAGTAGTGAGAGAGGATTAGGTAGAGAGAGAAATAGGTAGAGAGAGATAGGTAGTGAGAGATATTTAGAGAGTGAGGTAGGTATTGAGAGAGGTGAGATAGAGAGGGAGGGATAGTGGATAGTGGAATGTTAGAGGGAGGGAGAGAGGGTTTATCAGGACAATTTACTGGGAAGGTGTGAACATTTCTGTGTGTGTGAGTGTGTGTGTGTGCGTGTGTGTGTGTGTAGGTGTGTGTGTGCCCACTTCTAAGTAATTCTTATGCTAATAAATTCAGTAGGTAATGCCAGTAATTTAAAAACTGTACCAAGAGTAAGAAATTATCAACTTATCAATTCTAGTTATAAAATACAGAAAAGTAAATAGTTTGTAAAATTGAGTTTTGTCTCAGCTTCTAGAGTGTCTGAATCGTTACCTCTCTTTGCTAGACTGCTTTCCTCCTCACACTTTCGTCAACCTTCTATTCACCTTATCTCTATGCTATTTCTACTCTATTTTGGTTAATAGCTTGCAGCGAGTGAGTGGACCTAATATTTAACAGTGATGCAGAGACCAGAATCTGACAACATGCGACCACAGTAGGTGAGAAACAATACTTGCGCTTGGCAGCGGCGCGCATTGAATGTTGCTAGATGCTGATGACGTTGTCGCGTTTTACATAGGCCTTCTATCACTATTTTGAAAATTTCACCCGTGCTGTTTATACCATTTATGCTCTTAATTTTTCCCGCTTCTCAAGTGGGTTTCACTTTTCACTTTTGATAGAAGATACACTTCACATTCGGTGTAAACTTTATATTTATAATGACAACCTGTTATGAAGGTTCACTACTTTGGAATGGCCTACTCCTGCCCCTTCCATAGCTATATATATTTTATTTCTTTTCGCACTGTATTATTATTTTTTTCATCTCACTGTATGGTTGCCTCACATTTCACTTCTTAAACCCAATCTCTCGTAATCTTGAAACTCCCGCTTCCACATACTTGATTCTTGTATATTTGAATCTGTGTGGCAACAGGTGCCTACTAGGCCACTTATGGTTTGGCACTCTGAAATAATAATGATTTCAAGGCTTCCTCTCGACATTTTGTTAACTAATACACTTTTGTTATCACTCCGTAGGATTGCTCACTGACGTTGTCGTCTACCATTGATTACTGCTAGCCGTTACTGCACGCCCTGAAATAATCACTAAGGTTCTCGGTGCGAGCCTTGTGCACCCACTGCGGACTGTGTGGTGTGCAGTGTGTGTGTGTGTGTGTGTGTGTGTTGTGTGTGTGATGTGTGTGGGTGTGGGGTGGGGGTGTACGTGTGTATGTGGGTGTGTGTGTGAGTGTGTGTGTGTGTGTGTGTGTTGGTGGTAGTGTTGGTGTGGTAGTTGTGTGTGTGTGGTGATGTGTGTTTGTGAGTGTGAGTAATGTGTATGTGTGTGTATGTGTGTGTGTGTATGTGTGTATGTGTGTGTGTGGTGTGTGTGTGTGTGTGTTGGTGTATGTGTGTGTGTGTGTGTATGTGGGCACTTGTACTCACTAGTTGTACTCACCTAGTTGAGGTTGACGGGTCGTGTCTTCCAAGCTCCTGCCCTCCAGCCTTTCACTGGTTCGCTATAGGTCAAATCTCCTGATCATGAGCTTTACTCGTACACTCTGCTTAAAGATAGGTCTGGATCCTGCCTCCACTACCTAGCTTCCCAACTATTCCACTTCCTGACTACTCTGTGGCTGAAGAAATACTTCCTAATTCATCCGCTTTGGTTTTCAGATCTGTGTTCTTTTCGCTTCCAACTGTGTCCCCGTGTTGCTGTGTCCAGTCTCTGGAACATCCTGTCTTTGTCACCTTGTCAATTCCTCTCAGAGTATTATTGTAAATCGTTATCATGTCCCCCTTTCTCTCGTCCTCCAGTGTCGTCAGGTTGATTTCCTTAACCTTCATCATAGGAATTCCTCTTACTCCGGACTAGTCTTGGTTGCTACTACCTTTGCACTTTCTTAGCTTTCTTTACATGCTTGGCTAGGTGTGGGTTCAAACTGGGTGCCGCTCATACTCCAATATGTTCCAAAAGTACAGTGTGTACAGGGTTCTGAACAATTCTTATTTAGATTGTCGAATGCTGGTCTGAGGTTTGCCGGGCGCCCATATGCTGGGGCAGTTATTTGGTTGATGTGCGCTTCAGGAGATGTGCTGGTGTTTACTTCCCCCAAGATCTTTTTCCTTTGAGTGATGTTTGTAGTCTCTGGCTCCCTAGACTGTACTCCATCTGTGGTCTTCTTTGCCCTTCCCCAATCCTCATGACTTTGTAATTTGTGGGATTGAACTCCAGAGCCAGTTGCTAGACCAGGTCTGCAGCTGTCCAGATCCCTTTGTATTTCTGCCTGGTCTTCGATCGAATGAATTCTTCTCATCAACTTCACGTCATCTGCAAACAGGGACACCTCGGAGTTTACTCATTCTGTCATGTCGTTCACAAATACCAGAAACAGCATGGTCCTAGGACTGACCCTGTGGGACCCCGCTGGTCACAGGTGCCCCACTCTGACACTCGCCACGACAATTACTCGCTGCTGTCTTCCTGACAAGTATTCCTGATCCATTGCAGTGCCTTCACTGTTATCCCTGCTTGGTCCTCCAGTTTTTGCACTAATCTCTTGTGTGGTACTGTGTCAAAACGCCTTCTTGCAGTCCAAGAAAATGCAATCCACCCCCTCTCTCTCTTTGTCTTACTGCTGTCACCATGTCATAGAACTCCAGTAGGTTTGGACACAGGATTTCCCGGGCTCTGAAACCATGTTGGCTGCTTGGTGATGAGACATTCTTTTCTAGATGTTTTCCCCCATTCTTCTCCTGACAATCTTTTCCATGATTTTGCATGCTATATAGGTCAGTGACACTGGTCTGTAGTTTAATGCTTCAAAGTTGTCTCCTTTTTTAAAGATTGGGACCACATTTGCTGTCTTCCATGCCTCAGGCAATCTCCCTGTTTCGATAGATGTATTGAATATTGTTGTTAGGGGTACACATAGCGCCTCTGCTCCCTCTCTCAGGACCCATGGAGAGATGTTATTTGCCCCATTTCCTTTGAGGTATCTAGCTCACTCAGAAGCTCTTTACTTCTTCCTCGGTTGTGTGTACTGTGTCAGCACATGGTGGTGTGCCCCCCCTCTCCGTCCTTCTGAGCCCTTCTGTCTCCTCTTGTGAACACTTCTTTGAATCTCTTGTTGAGTTCTCACATACTTCACGGGCATTTCTTTTTGTTCTCCTCCTTCCTTCCTTAGCCCGATTACCTGGTCCTTGACGGTTGTTTTTATTCCTGATGTGGCTGTATAACAGCTTCGGGTCAGATTTGGCTTTTGCTGCATTGTCGTTTTCATTTTGACGTTGGGCCTCCTTTCTTATCTGTGCATATTCGTTTCTGGCTCTACGACTGCTCTCCTTATTCTCCAGGGTTCTTTGCCTTCTATATTTCTTCCTTCCCTAGCACACTTTGGTTTTTGCCTCCTTGCATCTTTGGGTGAACATGGCTCTCCTGGCTTTTTCATTATTCCTGTTACCCTTTGGTACAAACCTCTCCTCAGCCTCCTTGCAGATTGTCGCTGCATATTTCATCATCTCATTAACTGGGTTTCCCCGCCAGTTTTCCCACGAACCCCATTCAGGAAGTTT